>JALMQS010000149.1:1174336-1232725 GCA_024734495.1 Forficula auricularia
AAATAAGTACGAGTGTTACCTCAGAATAAGTTCTGTAAGTATTGTTTGCTTGAGAACAGAACAGAGAATAAACTGCCCAAATACTCAAACAAAGGAAAGTACGTACTTTATGAAGAGCCTTTACTACATGAAAATTAAATTAATGAATACACAGTGTACAGTAATTTAACTGATAAGACAGACCTCAGAAAAATACTCATGAAGACATAAAGCTAATGAAAATTAACTCAGCTGACCATGTGGCAAAAACGGTGGCTGTCCTGACAGGGTGTGGCGAGTTATCCTGATTGTTGAGTTGATTGAGTGCCGAGTTTTCGGGACTCTACTGTTCCAGACTTCCTTAGGGTTATTTATTATCCTTCCTTTCTTTTTGTACCTAAAGAATAAAGGTCTAAGCCTTAAAAGGCGTTCTCCATTGATTGTATATCCGTATCTCTAATAAAAGTTGTAGAAATGCACATTTACAATTCATAATTTTAAAAGTGTTCTTAATTTTTATTATTGTAAAATATTATCTATATTTTTATGAAAGGTTAATTCTTAATACTTCTTGTAATCACTTAGATTATGTATAAATGAAATAGTCTACATTAGAAACTTTTTTCTTCTTGAACTTAGATCTGAGAAATCCTAGAATCACGTACGCATGCAATATTCACCTTTTATTATTAAATTTTTTTTATAATAAAATAATATTTTGAATTAAAAATGAATTTGTTTATTGTTATATTTTATTATTTCTAATATATTATTATTACATAAAGAGAGACTTATTTATTTCTAAAACGTTAAAGAAAGAAGTAAAGATTTCCTGGATAATACGAAAAGAAGGATAGGACTAATAAAAGAGGCGTTGGAGAGGCGGAGGAAGTCAGACTTCGGGTCACGCCATCAAAGACAACGCACGTGACAATAAATTGGACACTTTATGAATGCCGTAAAAAGACGAGTGGAGTATCGAAGGGCGAAGGGGTGGGTCGTTTCAGGTGTCATCGGAAGACACTCTCATTCTGATTTAATTGGAAGCCTTTTGTGCCTGTGTGTTCAATTAATGAAATTGCATTTTCATTTAATTTCACTTCTGTTTAGAAAGTTATTCACTTTAACTTCTCTCAAAATAGATAAATCAATCAATTAAATAATGCTTGTTTATCGATTTATCTATAGTGGAAGTTTGGGATAAGGATAAAGCCTGGTATATATGGTAGTGGCGCAACCACGAGGGGCTACAGAGGCTAAAGCCCCCCCCCAGACTAGGAAAAAAATAAACATAAAAGTGAAAATGAAAAAATTAACAAACTTTGCAAGTTCTACGACACTTAGAGTCGAATAAATTAATTCACGATAGGCAATAGGGCTTCAGGCAATCCCAGTCGACCGGTGACATCCTAGCATATGTAACTCATGTCTGGAATAAAGCCCCTGTTGGCCGGGAATGAAGATCCCTCGTGATGCTTTAGACATCTCAAAAGCATTCGATATGGTCTGGCACAAAAATCGTCTTGCCAAATTGACCTCAGTCGGTCTTGTCACTGAAACTCTTCAAGTTGTTCGAAAGTTTTTTTTTCAGACCATAGTATTAAGGTTGTCATCGATGGAATATCATCTTTTTCCTTCCATAGCAACGCTGGAGCTCCTCGGGGATTGGTTATCTCCCCTACGCTCTTTCTTATCTATATCAACGACCTTCTAAACTTGCCCTCCAATCCGGTACATTGTTACAGCAGATGACAGCACCCTACATAACGCCCCTGCATCGCATAAAAACCATGCAGACATTGCCTCCTCAATAAATTTAGACTTAGGCAGACTTAAAAACTGGGGATCCCAAAACTTAGTTAACTTCAATGCAGGGAAATTTCTAGGCGCGTCGACAGAAACCTCCCAAACATATCATTCGACTCAAACTATCTAGAATTCAGGGATAAAATTTCAATGCTAGGCGTAACTCTGAACTTTCATGGAATGACCATATCTCAACCACTGCTAAAGCCTGAGCGCGCAAGCTTGGCCTCCTATTTAGGTCTAGACGCTATTATACTCCCAGTCAACTTCTTATACTGTATAAGGCTCAAATTCGTCCCTGTCTCGAATATGGCTCTCATCTGTGGAGAGGTGCCTCCAAGCATTCTCTTGCTACACTGGATGCGATTCAGAAGCCAGCTGACGTGTTCTGATGTGGCCATCCACTTGACTTTACCATAAAACCTGGCCCCTCACTTATATTTAATATTTAATCAAATTATTTATAATCATGTAGGGGGGGGGTAGTTTTTGTTTTTTTAGACTTCTGGGGTCCCACTGATTAGTATACATAATTTGGCTAAGTTTGCTCAAATAGCCTAGATTTTTTAATTTTGAACTCCCCCTCCACCCCCCTTAATTTTTAGTCGATATTCACCAAAATCTAATCAGCTCTTAATCTCAATGGACCAAAACAGTTTCAAACCAAATTCACGATTTAAAAAATCAAAATCTGACTTGTTCAAATCAAATTCAGAATTTCTCTAAAACCATGCATATTTTACAATATTAAATTATTAGCTTTTTACCTGAAAACGTTTCTTGAGACTACAAAATGCTAATCTTGAAATATTTTAGTTTATGAGCTGAAAATTGGTACTCAAATATCTTAGAATGCAGCAAATTTTAGATTTTTACCTGTAAAGGTTTCTTGAGAGTACAAAATGCTAATCTTGAAATATTTTAGTTTTTGAGCTGAAAATTGGTACTCAAATATCTTAGAATGCAGCAAATTTTAGATTTTTACCTGTAAAGGTTTCTTGAGAGTACAAAATGCTAATCTTGAAATGTTTTAATAGTTTTTAAGGAATTTCGTGCTGGTACTTGGTGAAACATTTTTTATACAATAATTTGAAACGTTTTAGTTAATGAGCTGAAAATTGGTTAGTAAATATCTTAGAATGCACCAAATTTTAGATTATTACCTGAAAACTTTTAAATTAAAACTTAACTATAACTTGCTTCTATTATTTCAACTGTTTATTAAGAAATTCTAAATTTGATGTGAAAAAGTCTGAATTTCAAGTTAAAACCCTATATATCTCTTTCTAATAGGAAAGTTTTTGCTTTACCATACAGGGTATGGTCAAGTATTGTAATCGTGAATGAATAAAGTGGTTTTTTCCTTATTTTTTTCAAAATATCTCAAAAACGGCTTAAACTATTTCGATTAAAAAAATTGAGCGAAACCATGGCATTTCGCTCTACAAAAAAGCTCTAATAAGTGAACATCGAAAATATTATATTTTTCGAGATAATAATTGTTTTGTCAAAATGTCTGTTAGTTAGTTAGTCTGTGCGTTACCAAATTTGTGGACGAGCTAGCTCAAAAACTAGTGTGAATATCGAAACCAAATTTCACACATAGTTTTGGTCCATTGATTTTTCGTTTATTGGGCCACGCAGGTGGGGGCCTCCACTAACAAGAAATATTTACATAGTCGGGTGAATTTAATTACAGGAGTATTTACATAATTATAGGAATATTAACATAATATATTTACAAAAAAAAGATTAAGAGCTGATTAGATTTTGGTGAATATCGACCCAAAATTAAAGGGGGTGGAGGGTCAAAAAATGAAAATCTTGGCCATTTTCCAAACTCAACCAAATTTTGTATACATAATCAGTGGGTCCCCAGAAGTCTAAAAATGCAAAAACTAACCGCCTGAAATGGGGGGGGGGGGTGGAGGGTCAAAAAATGAAAATCTTGGCCATTTTCCAAACTCAACCAAATTTTGTATACATAATCAGTGGGCCCCCAGAAGTGTAAAAATGCAAAAACTAACCCCACGAAATGGGGGGAGGGGGTGGAGGGTCAAAAAATGAAAATCTTGGCCATTTTCCAAACTCAACCAAATTTTGTATACATAATCAGTGGGTCCCCAGAAGTCTAAAAATGCAAAAACTAACCGCCTGAAATGGGGGGGGGGGGGGGGGAGGGTCAAAAAATGAAAATCTTGGCCATTTTCCAAACTCAACCAAATTTTGTATACATAATCAGTGGGTCCCCAGAAGTCTAAAAATGCAAAAACTAACCGCCCAAAATGGAGGGAGGGGGTGGAGGGTCAAAAAATGAAAATGTTGGCCATTTACCAAACTCAACCAAATTTTGTATACATAATCAGTGTGCCCCTAGGAGTATAAAAATCGAAAAATTAACCCCCCCTCCCTACATGATTATAAATAATTTTATTAAATATTAATGTAAGTGAGGGGCCAGGTTGTATGGCAATGTCAAGTGGATGGCCACATCAGAACATCTTACCTTAATTTCTCTCGGGTTCCAGAGCGGATATTATCCAAATCCTCAAAAGTGTAATGGAAAATGCTGGATATCTATAAATCTAAGTGTTTAATCAAAAAAGTCGTCCAAGTAAATGTTCAAGTCAATAAAATTTCCTAGATAATGACATAGGAATCAAATTTCTAGGATGAGTGGTTTTCATTTTATGAAGGAAAAACTGCAATTTTTTGAAAAATGGGATCATTTCCTGACATGGAAATTGCTGGATATTTATAAATCAAAAAATATATTATTATAATAAATTATTAATTATTATAATATATTATTAATTATAATATATTATTATATTATAATTATTTATAAACAAAAAGTGGTCTAATTAAATGTTCAAATTAACAAAATTTCCTAGAGAATGAGATAAGAATTAAGTTTCTGGAATGAGTGGTTATCATTTAATGAACGAAAAACTGCAATTTTTTTCAAAACTTCATCCTTATTGCGGCACGGGTTACCATTATCCAATTAAGATTATACTTTGTTTTAATTGTAGCAAATTTAATCTAATAGTTTAAAAATGTATAGAGTGGTCTTTGTCGTTGGCCATTTACCAAACTCAACCAAATTTTGTATACATAATCAGTGAGCCCCTAGCAGTTTAAAAATGCAAAAACTAACCCCCCCTCCCCTACATGATTATAAATAATTTTATTAAATATTAAATATAAGTGAGGGGCCAGGTTGTATGGCAAAGTCAAGTGGATGGCCAGATCAGAACACGTCAGCTTATTTTTTCTTATATCTTTTTTAAATTTCTTAAATTAATCTTCAATTATTAAGGAGAAATTCTCCCGAAACGTTTGCCATCCTAATAAACGTTTGAAGATTGTTTTTAAGATTTGTATTTATTTATCATTATTTCATTAAACTTTTGTGTTGACTTTATCTTTAGTCTTCTAAATTTAGGAATCTTTTTGAATTAGCCATTTCGGTTTTAACAATCAATCCCCTTTTGGTAAATAATCAACGAGTTTGATAGTAAAAGTTTCTTCAAGTCAACCAGCCAAGAGTTTGTTTCTTATTAGTGTTAGTACTAGTATTAGATTTGCCCAAAAGAGAAAATTTGTTCAAATCTAATTAAATTGAAGAGGGTTTAAATTAAATCGAAAATAACTCTTCAACTCTCACAACCAACAACAACTTGACTAAATTTACTATTTGTAAAGTTTATAGAGTGTGTGCTCTGGCTCTTTAATCGATGTTAATTTTTAGTTTAAACTAATTTTAAATATTTGACCGGTCATAGGATAGGTTTACATTAAACGAAAGGGAGGATTTCAATCAAACTTTAGAAAAAGTAAACAAATATGTACAAATATTTTATCTTATTATATTAAACGAGCAATTCTTGTATATATAGGGTGGGCCATCTAAATTTTGGAATTAGAATCGGCTATAAAAAAATAATGAATATTTTTCAAAAATATGAGTTTGGAGATTTTCATTTCTTCTTCTTCTTCTCTTTCTTGTTTTTAAACCTATAGGTTTGTTTCTTCCAGATCGTCATGCCATCTTTTCTTGGGACGACCTCTACTTCTTATTCCAACCGGCTTGTTGGTCATCACTTTCTTCACTAGTCGGTCTTCTGTCATTCTTCCCACATGCGCGTACCATTCTGTTCTTCTTCTCTTGATCCATTCTCCCACCTTTTGTATTCCACATTTTTCTCTAATATCTTCACTCTTCATTCTATCGAGCCTGGTCACGTTCATTATCCTTCGCAATGTCTTCATTTCTGTTGTTTCCAATAATTGAGAAGTTTTTGCAGTGTCGGGTCTTGTCTCAGCTGCGTATGTTAATATTGGGCGTACCACGGTTTTGTAGACTCGTACCTTGGCCTCCGTTCTTAAATATTGGTTTGACCAGATTGCACTGTTAAGGCAACCAGATATTTTCGATGCCTTTATTGCTTGATGTTTTACCTCTGATTCTAGGTCTCGATAAGAGGTCATTTGGATTCCAAGGTACGTGAAGGACATGACTTGTTCGACAATCGTATCGTATAGTTGTAGTTTACATCGAAGTGGTATTTTAGAGATTGTGAGAGTTTTGGTCTTCTTGGTTGACAGGGTTAGACCGAATTTATGTGCAACACAACTGAATTTTTCATTTAAGAATGAAAAACAACATTTTCGTTTCCAAAAATTGAAAAGGATGACATCGGTGACTGTTCAAAATTGACACTAATTTCCTTTCATTGCCAACTTCCGAATATCCATTCACCCTCATCTCATGGCAGTTTGAACAAGCTCACCCCCCTTTCCTGCTCATCTCTCTTTGTGGCTGCTATAACCTGCAATTGCTGCAAACATCTTTCATTTCCGATCAATCCTCAGAGATACCAACAGCTACTAAATTCCTTTACAAGCACCAAGCCTTTATATGCTAGCTCCATAAATTCAAACATTGTTTATATGCACAAGCATTTGTTTATTTAAAATTAGCTATTTTTAATAAACATGTATCTTCTGAATTGATACGGTATTGCATTTGGACCTAAGGTTAGTAGATATTTTTCATTGTTTTGCTCAATTTCAGTTTGGCTTATTTCCCCGTGTAATCGACAACGCTTTTCTTGTCCTAAGGTTTATTCTTACTGCAAGATAAGAACGGATTCTCCAATATCCTTCAATCAATTATTCTCATCTTCTCGGCATCAAGAGAAGTAGAAGCTTGTCCGTCCCCGTGGTGTAATGGTCACAATAACTGACTGGCAACCCGGAGGTCTCGGGTTCGATTCACGGCTATACCCAGACATTTTTTCTGTAAGTATAGGGTCTGGTAATAAAAATTAAGTGGGAGATAAATTTAACCGAATTTATCGCGCGGAGAATTTACCACTGCTCGAAGCCCCTAAAACCTTAGTAAATTGGATATTGAATTGTATCTAAGTTTCTGAGATTGGCACGTGATCCCGGCTTCTTTTCCTTCTACTCTGTTCGTTTCACGATTGAGGAGCCAGCCCATACAAGCCTTTAGGGGATCCACGTTCTGGTGTATCTCCTTCTCTCATCAATATCATTAAAAAAAAAAAGCGATTCTTCCGTCTGGCGTGGAATCCGGCACCGCAGTTAAGCCACAAGACAGTCCAACAATCCCTCCTCTATGATCCCCGACAAAAATTCAACCTCCAGATATTTATTTTCAATAAAGTTATTTACTTTTTTTATTGTTAAGGATAAATAAATTGAATTTGCTTCTTTCCAGTAATTTATTTTGTTTTTCAAATGGTTATTCCAAATATTTCGAGAGCGTTCTCAGCATCTCTTCCTCAGTGGAAACCACTCCCCCGCCAATGTGCCGACTCCGTTTGTACAGAACATTTATAAAAGCTCATCGTATGTTATCTCATTTTAAATTTGTACATATATGTATGTGTGTGTTAGTTAATAGAGTAAAGGGTGTGTAATTTCACAGTGAATGAAATAAAACTCAAAGAGGTTTATACAAACTTAATATATTTCGGATTATTAGTCCATCATCAGGAGTTTACAAGTCAATACTAATAATAATTGAACGAGTGGTCGCCATTCTTGACATTCAAATCATGGTTACCAATATAACAAAATATAACATTCAAATCTTACACAAGAAAAACACCAATGAAAATTTAAAATTTAAAAAATTTAAAAAATTGTTTTACAAAGATTTTTCTTTTTTAATTATAAAATATATAAATGTAAATATAAGAAATCTATAGGATCTATACCACTACACTTCGCCTCTAAAAGCCGAAAACTAGACCTGTTAGAATCAACCGAAATTAAGAAAGCTATAATTGAAAAAGATAAAATTTTCAATAACCAGCAGGACATTAGAAATTCCACAATAATAGATCTACTAATTAACAAAATTTAAAAAAAACTTAACCTCAGTCTCTCTCAAATATATACTATTTCCCAAATTACAATCAAAATTAAATTCAAATCACGCGCCTTCAGTCTTCTAAAATAAATGACATTTTTGATATATGAGATAACCACAAAAATTGTTGTATATTGTAATTTATCTCATCTAATTTATCCCTATTATATTTTATCTTAATTCTTCATCTCTATATGTTATTTAGGCTTATTTGTAAACTGATATTTATAATTAATTTTGTGTCTATGACTTAAATTTGTAATTTTACTTTCTAATTTAATTCTAAAAAGACTTTATATTTATACTTGTAATTTTTATTTATATTAATATTCATATTTACTTAGATTTCTTATATTTACATTTATATATTTTATAATTAAAAAAGAAAAATCTTTGTAAAACAATTTTTTAAATTTTTTAAATTTTAAATTTTCATTGGTGTTTTTCTTGTGTAAGATTTGAATGTTATATTTTGTTATATTGGTAACCATGATTTGAATGTCAAGAATGGCGACCACTCGTTCAATTATTATTAGTATTGACTTGTAAACTCCTGATGATGGACTAATAATCCGAAATATATTGAGTTTGTATAAACCTCTTTGAGTTTTATTTCATTCACTGTGAAACTACACACCCTTTACTCTATTAACTAACACACACATACATATATGTACAAATTTAAAATGAGATAACATACGATGAGCTTTTATCAATGTTCTGTACAAACTGGAGTCGGCACATTGGTGGGGAGTGGTTTCACTGAGGAAGAGATGCTGAGAACGCTCTCGAAATATTTGGAATAACCATTTGAAAAACAAAACAAATTACTGGAAAGAAGCAAATTCAATTTATTTATCCTTAACAATAAAAAATTAATATATCCAGTACACACCAAGCCAGCAAAATTCTTATAAAAGTTATTTACGTTTTGTTTTCTAATCTCTTTTGTTTCATTTTGCCTATTGAAAAGCCCACTCCCTTTCCTCCAGTCATTTATTAAACAGAATATTGATAATTAAGAACAGATAATTAAGACAGCATTCTAAAAATTCTATAAAGTTAAAACACAGTCGTCTTGAGGTCTTACAAGCCTCAAACAAAAAGGCGCGAGACTTTTAAATAGGTGACAATTGGTTTCAACAGGACGGGGCCACTTGCCACACAGCCAACGTAACAATCGATCTTTTGCGCACTGTTTTTGGAAATCGAATAATGATTTTGTGTTTCATTCATAAATGAAAATGTCCAATCTTTCTAATAAACTTTTAATTTTGAAAAAATATTCATTAGTTTTTTTTATAGCCGATTCAAATTCCAAAAGTTAAATTCAGACAAGTTTTTGAGCTAGCTCGTTCACAAAAATTTGGTAACACACAGACTAACAGACATTTTAACAATACAATTATTATCTCGAAAAATATAATTTTTTCGATGTTCATTTATTGAAGTTTACTCCGTAAGAATCGATTTGCATATAAGGAGCCTGGTATGGAAAATTATGGGTAGTAAAATTCAGTCAACGAATGACAGCGTTACGTTTTTCGTACGCACACTCTTCTGGTGGTGAAAAAGGGCAACATCATTCAAACATTTTTTAGGCGCGGATTTTAAAATTGACATTGAAAAATTAATCGAAAAAATATTATTATTATATTATATATATATATATATTATATTATTATATATATATATATATATATATATATATATATATATATATAAATGCAACATGTCAGGTTCCATCCCTGTCGAGTGCTTATTTATTTTTTAAAACATTTGAAACTTTATTACTTGACATTTAGAAATTTTCATTTAATTAATCTCAAAAATTAAATGATGATTTTATTTATATACATATATCATATACAATTCAACCCTATAATTTGATACGTCTTTCTCTAACGTATTATGGTTAAACTTAGATAATTAGACAATCACTATAACTATTCATTTTTTATATTATATATTTATGTTATATTTATACTTTATTGTTATTATTTTAGATATATCATACATATTATATTATATATAATTCTTATTTTAAATTTAATTATAATAATTTATTTATTTATTTTCGAGGATCTTAATTCTCTTTTAGAATAGGTGTTGATTTTCTTTGTTTGCAAAAAATAATAACACAGTTATATTTTTTCATTTATTTTATTTTATTGTTATATCAAAGGACGTTTCGACATATACATTCATGTCATCATCAGCCTAAAAATAAAACCATCCTTTCATTATTTCCAATATCTATAATTTTATACACAAATGAACACATCACATCTTTTTTACATTATTTACATTCTTTCTTACATCAAAAAAAGCATCAAACATACCTTGAACAATCTTAAATTTGAAGGAGACAATAAAAGAGTCTATATATAAAAATTCTGCTACTCTCGGCAAAAACTTTCAATTTAATCTTAAATTTATTTGATCTAATCAAAACACATTCTGATTCATGTGAATACATAACACGGAGTTATCAATTATTTCTTTTCTCTATTTTTACTTTTTAATGATCTATACGATAACACAAAGAACTCCAATTTTCAACACACAAAGCACCAATTAATTATAATATTTATTTAAAATTTATATAACATTTATATTATAGATTTTATTTATAATTCGTGGTATTGATTTGGTAAGATTTGTGAACCACATATCTACCAACGTTCATGTGTCTTATTTCAGTTACCATAAGCCTCTAGTCACAGTAATTAATAACGACGGCGCTATTGATCTAATTAATATTTGAAATTTTATTTAGGTATTTTCACTGATTCGTTTATTTATCATTTGATATGGTATTAATCTTTTTCTTAGACTAGTAAGCCTTTTTTGTGCCTATTTAGACAGTCGATCTGAATAATTGAGTAAACTCCAGTCGTGCGTCGGAGCTGACACACACATTTTTTTTGGCTTTTTTGTAGAGCGTAATGCGATGGTTTCCCCCAATTTTTTTAATCGAAATAGTTTCAGTCGTTTTTGAGACATTTCGAAAAAAGAAGCAAAAAACAACTTCTTTCCATGCACAATTTACAATACTTGACCATATTCTGTATGGTAAAGTAAAAATCAGAGTTATTGAAGATATCGAAATAAATCGATTAAATATTCATAAATTTTCGTTTGTGAAAATATTTTGTCCACATCCCTACGAATCTTCGATTTAATTATTAATATCGTTCAATTATAAAGCTATTAAGCATGGTCCATTAGATAAAGGAAAATTAACTGATATCATTTCATGTGTGAATTCACACACACACACACACACACAAAGTCATCTCGATTTAGAAAAGAAAAAAATATCAAATTAAAAAAGAAATAAGATCGATCGTCTCATTGGGCTGCTTTTTAAATGTGATTTATTGAACAGAAGCCGAGTTAAAATAAGCTAAAATTATTACAGCTCATTGCGCTTGCTTTTTTTATTCTTTTATTTTGATCTTTTTTGTTCATCTAAGGGACAAAATTAGCAAAGAACGTGTCATCAACAAACAATAAATAAATTAATAAATAAATAAAGTTCGAATTTATTGGTTTAATTCGAGACAATTTATTGATGATTGGGTTTGAGTTGAAATTATTAGGAAATAAACTGCAACGGATCGTTGCTAAACTTTATCCAAATTCATTTGAAATATTAATATGTTCTAGAGTAAAGTACTTTAAAATATAATTTTACTAAAAACTTTATTTAACCTTTTTTGTGGTCCCCAAGGTACTTAATTAGTATATTAAATTTCATCAAAATTGGTTTAGTCATTTTCAAGATATTTAGAAAAAACTAAAAAAGTACTGAAATAAAGTACTAATGTTTGTGGACCGATATGTACCAAAAACTAATCAGCGCTTCATTTTGTTAAAAGAATTCTAGGTTTTTAATTTCATTTCAATCGGTGCAACGGTGTGGAAAAAATCGTGGGCCAAAAAAACGATAACATCCATCCATCCATCCATCCATCCATACATCCATCCATCCATCCGCACGCACTAAATGAAAAAATCGCACTTTTTGGCCTCTCGACGAGACCCCATGTAATTTTTGGCAAAACCGTCACGTGCTAAAATTCAACCTAATTGAATACTACAATTTGTGACTTTAATTGAGTCCATGGGTTCCGTAGTCTTTACCTGAGGACCCTTTGAAGCCACGCTTGCCCCGAGAGCGATTACAATACTTTACCCATGCTTTGCATTGGATAAAGTAAAAAAAAATAATGAATTGTAAAAAGAAAAGAAAACCGACTTCAAAAAAATTAAATGCAACAAATAAAATAATAATACTTTAACTAAAAAATCAAATCAAATGCAGTTAAAGGTATAAAATAATTATCTTATTTAGTTACAACTATACAATGAAATTTTACATGAAATCACTTTTTGAAGTCGGTGCCAAAAATATACATTATATGAATCGCACTCGACGGATCTTAGTAGGTTTGGCGGGCAAACTGATGCTCATATAGTTTGTTTAGCACCGTCTTCAAAAAGTGATTTCATGCTAATATTTCGTCGTTTAGTTGTAACTAAATTGGATATATATATATTTTTTTGAACCAATTATTTTATATGAATTAATGTATACATTGTATTTGAGCTTCGACTTCGGAGATTACTTCTCCATCATATTTAATATCCTTGATCATCTTTTTAGTCCTTGTTTTTAATAAGAGGAAAAAACTAATTAAATAAAAAAACCTCTTTTCCGATAATTATTCCAATTCCATCTGTTCTTTCGTCTTAATTCAATACTTCTAGATAATTATTGAACCAATTATTTTACATCAATTAATGTATACATTTTATTTGAGCTTCGACTTCGGAGATTACTTCCCCACCATCGACTGTCCTTGATTTTCTTGAGCTTGCCAACATCTTTTTAGTCCTTGTTTTTAATAAGAGGAAAAAACTAATTAAATAAAAAAACCTCTTTTCCGATAATCATCAATCCTCAAATTTTCTCTAGATAATTATTTTATTAAACCAATTATTTTACATTAATTAATGTATACATTGTATTTTTATGCTTCGATTTCGGAGATAACTTCTCCACCATCGAGTGTCCTTATTCATCTTTAGTCCTTGTTTTTAATAATAGGAAAAATCTAATTAGATAAAAAAACCTCTTTTCCGATAATTATTTCAATTCCATTATTCCCCAATCAAGTCGATTGGATCTCACCTCCTCTCTCTCTCTCCTCCTAGATAATTATTTTATCAATCAATTCATAAATATAGAAATTCTCTCGAAACCCTTGCGTGTTTTAAATGAAGAGTTTAAAGATTGTTTTATTTTTTATAAAAGATTTTATTTATTATAATAATTTCGATTATTTGCTCATAAGATTTGGAGATTCCCGTTAATTTGTCATTGATCATATCATCAGAACTTGACCAAATTAATATGGGACTACCCCTAAGCTATCGCCTTTCCAATAAAAAAGAAATCATCAAAATAGGTCTATAAACAAAGAACTTATGCGTGAACATACATAGCAATAAAAGTCCAATACCAATGAAAAAAAAACGGGACCAATAGGGTAGGAGACTGAACCAAATGCGAATAAAATCATCCAAATCGGTCTACATAGTAAAGCGAAATAAATGTTCAAACACAAAAAAAAACAGACATTCCGTTGAATAGCTAACCTCCTCTTTTGCAAAGTCGGTTAAAAAAGATATTTTCTGTATTTTTGAACAGGAAGTTCGGAAACTAGATAGCCCACAATCCAATATGTTCTCATTAGAAATAGAAAAATTTCAACATCTTTTACGAATTCTTTTTAAATCATTAACGCTGCTACTCTCAGCAAATTAAATATTTTCAACTAAAATTGACCTTCTAAATTCATTACCCACTAAAAGTTTTATAATATCGAGTAGAAAATAAAAATCAATATGTTGTTAATAAATCCTCAAAGTGTAAATTAATCATGGGATGATGATGATTGGGTCACCTGTTTTAAAAGACAGAATCCTGAAGAGGGAAGGCCAGCCAGCCCAGGCAACCGTAGGGATTAGCCATATTAAGCAAGAGCCCTTTCATTGCGTCCATTCTAAGATCAGAGACCCCACCATAAACAGGGGCTTATCAAGATGAGCTTTGCCAAACAAGGCTTTCAGCCAGCTCCTGAGCGAACCTACTAATCGTCCATTATACAACACTCCTGTTCTATTAAATAAATAATAAATAAATAAATCTTTATTTCTCGACCTGCTTAGAGGCACAAGTCCTCGGTGGCTAGGTCCTCCAAACATCAATACAATCTAGCTACAACATTACATTAATAAACATCAATACAAATTAATTACAACAATTTAACAAATAATAAACAAGTAAAAAAAAAAAAAAAGAAAAGAAAAAAAAAAAAAATTAGAAATGTATGCTCATTAACAAATAACATGACCATATATTTCCATCAAAAGACAAAAAGTAATTTAAAAATTCCGCGCAAAAACCCGATACCAGGAGCAAGCGACGCATTAGCCATCCCGGCATTTGCCATAAGTTGTTAAGGAAACCTGGTCAAAACCTTAACAAGGATGGTATGACCTCTCTCTGCCTCACCTAATCTCTGCTTGCGAGAACTAAATAAAATTTTGCCCAACTCTAGGACATTAGGACTTGACAAAATTTATAATTGATTTAATCATAGGGGGCAGAGGACTATAATCCCAAGTAGTAACAGACAGACTGTTCCACAAATCAATGCCAGATCCTACAATTGAATGTAAACCGATATTTTTCAAGAATCTTGGCTTACGAATCTTTTTTCTATGATCAGCTCTACCTAAATAATTTGGTTCCTGAAATCTATTCGTTATTTCCTCCCAACTCCTAAAACCCTTATAGGCTTTGAAAATCACTTTCAATTTAGCCCATTCCCTTCTCTCCAATAAGCTAGACCATCCTAATTCATTAATCATTGAAGTGACACTACTAAACCTATCAAATTTACCAAAAACAAATCTAGCCGCCCTCCTTTGTACCATATCAATTTTTCTCTCTAATCGTTGTGGGTGTTTGTCCCAAACCACAGAACAATACTCTAAATTAGGTCTTACATAAGTTAAATAAACTTTTGACTTAACTTCTCTAGATGTACCCTTCAAAATTCTACCAAACATCCCCAATTTCCTATAAGCCTTATTGACTATATAACTAATATGCATATCCCACTTTAAATTTGCCTGAATATGTATGCCTAAATATTTATAAAATTTAGATTCATTGATAATATTTCCACCAATGTAATAATTTTGAGGACTAACCAAATTTCTAGTACTAAATCTAACCAAATTTGACTTGGAATGGTTTAGTTCCATTGAATTGGATCTACACCATCCTTCAATTTGATCCAGGTCATTCTGTAAAGTAAGGCTATCACAATCATTATCAATTACTCTATATACGACACAATCATCCGCGAAAAGCCTAATAGATGATTGCACGATAGAAGGCAAATCATTTACATATATAAGAAAAAGAAGAGGACCCAGAACACTACCTTGAATCACCCCAGACGTGACATCTACTCTATCAGACAGACCATTACCCACTTTTACAATTTGAGTTCTATCCCTAAGAAAACACCGAATAAATTTAATTAACTTAACAGACAACCCTGACGAGTTTAATTTTTCTAAAATAATTTTATGACTGACTTTATCGAAAGCCTTGGCAAAGTCCAAAAATACTGCATCTACACACTGACTTTTATCCAAAGCTTCCTGTAATTCCTGAATAAAAGAAACTAATTGAGAATTACAGGAATAATTTTTTCTAAAACCATGTTGCCTATGATAGAACCATCCTTGCCCTTCCAAATACGAGCGGATATGAGAGTCTACCAACCTCTCTAAAATTTTGCCCACCAGACTTGTTAAACTCACTGGCCTATAATTACAAGCTAAGCTCTTATCTCTTATTAAATGACCAAGCCAAATATTCATATAAGAGGCATCTTCAAATCTACCTATACTTCTAAAAAAACAAAATTAATTTAGCAAAACTCTTGTTTTTTTCCTGAGGGAAATTCAAAATATATTGAATTTTGACTTTTTAAGTACGCTGTACAAAAAAAAAAAAAAAAAAAAAAACGGGACTCTATTAGCCTTAGAGCTAACCCCACATTTCACCCACCGTCACCTCCACCCTTTCCACGCCCCCTCACCCAGTTTTTGAATTTGAAGCCTTCTAGTGGCACAGATTATATTTATATAAATTAAGATTTCGGGTTTGAAATCGGGTTTTTTAAAAAGATTTGAAAGTCTTTTTAAATATATTTTATTTGTTTTAATACAGGGTTTACAATTTAGGAAAGATGTTTTTGTTTTTGTTACTTGAAGGAAACACTTTAGTATTTAAAACCTTACGGGACAATTTTGAGTGGGGCTCGGGCAAGTCTAAGGCTTGTACGAGCTGTCGGCAAAATGACATCGAGAGCGGCGCTCTCACGGGCTTAATACAATATATTTTTTTTTTTTTTTTTTTTTTTAATGCAATCGAATGCAAGAAGGAGTGCACCAGTAAAGATGCAGCCCCTATGGATCTCGAAAGACCCTTGCATTACCGAAGAGAAGAGAAAGTTGATTAAGTGAGAGGGTGTAGACGTAGGTGTCTATGCACTCCGGTTTTGAAGGTTTGAAGATTATAGGTGCTGGGAAAGATAGAGGCTGGAAGAGAGTTCCAGTTCCTTGAAGTCATGGGGATATATGTATTTGCGAATGAAGTGGTCCGGCACTTTTCTAATTTAACCGCGAAAGAGTGTTTGGAGTCGGCAAAACGCGTGCTACGTGCAAAGCATGCTTTGGGGGGAATTATTGATTTTATCTCATCAGAGCACCTGCCGTGATAGTATCTATAGAAAAGGGCTGTGCTGTATCAGTAAGCCAAGTAGTGACCCTACAAGAGGCTAACACAGCAGTTTTTAACTCTATAACTTATATGTATAGGTATATAAATAAATACCGTATAATAATTTTTTTAATTAAATAACAATTTGTGTGTTCATCAATTAAATTGACAAATTCTAATATAGAAAAATACGTTTGTGGGATTTAAAACTCGATTTTTAATCAATTAAATTCTCAACTTTATAAATTATTAAACCAATTATTTTACATGAGTTAATGTATACATTGTATTTTAGCTTCGACTCCGGAGATTACTTCTCCACCATCGACTGTCCTTGATCATCTTTTTAGTTCTTGTTTTTAATAAGAGGAAAAAACTAATTAACACTAGAACGCCCGGATGCCGTCAATTTGACGACTTGCATTTTTCAACACTCAAACTAAATAAAATCATTCTGTTTCCTTTTATTTAATATTTTTTTTATTTTTTCTAATAATAAATATAATTCTATTATCAATTTATATATTAAAAATACTTATTAATATATTACATTTTAATAATCATTATGATATAAAATGAAAAATTAACATGCTATATTTATGGAGTATTATCATTAACAAAAACAGTAGTTCTATATATATATATATATATATATATATATATATATATGTTATTATTATAAATATTATATTATTATAAATAATATTGAAATAAAAAAAACAAATATACGAAAAAAACTCACGAGAAATTGAGAGAGAAATGTGTTGTTGATAATTCTAAGAGCGGAACAAAAATGAAATGGCAAGACTAGGGGCTTGACATATATATATATATATATATATGGATTTCAAAACAGTAGGTTCCCTCGAAATGTTGTAAAATAATAAAGTGAATCATCAAAAGATAAAATAAATTGACATAAAGAAACATAATTTTTTTATTTTACCTCAAGTTTTTCAAGAAAGATTGTAAATTAAAAAAAAAGGCAGAACAAATCCGAGGGTCAAAAAGGATGGAAATGTTCCAAAAAAAGAATGGGAATTATTCGTACTTGAAAAATTAATTTAAAATATAAAAATTGGGGTAAAAAAAGTGTTACCGTCAAATTGACGGCTTTTGGGCGTTCTTGGTAAATCCATAATTTTCTCCTAAATAAAAATTCATAGGATGCTATTTTTTTTTTATTAGAAAGCTATTCAAAAATGATTAAAAGTCAGCGAGTTTCAAGGTTCTAACTTAAATAGTAACGAAATGAAAGAGAAATGAAATGTGAAAACCGTCAAATTGACGGCTTCGGGCGTTCTAGTGTTAAAGAAAAAACCTCATTTCCGATAATTATTCCAATTCCATATTCTCCTTCTCTTTCTCTACAATCATTTCGCCCAACTTTGTATCTATATATATAAAATTAAGGTTTTGTCTGTACATTGGTCCAAATCACGCCAAATTTTGGTTGCCCACGTTTCAAGCAAAGTTATGAACGAAAACACCCTCAACAAAATTCCTGTCTGTCTGTCTGTATGTCTGTATGTCTGTTTCAGTGGTTTCCGCGAAAAGTTGCTTACGATTCACGTCAAAACGGCTGAAGGGATTATTATGAAATTTTATATTTCTATCAGAGGTCTTATAACTTACGTTTTTAGCTATATAACGTTTTGATATTTTGACCCCAAAAGGGGGTTTGGGGGGAGGGGGGTGCACGAATGAAAATTATCAAATAACTCTTAAACTATTAACTCTACGGGAAATTTTATAATGAGCAAAGTTGTAGGGGATGTGATTTCTGACAACTTTTGTTTAAAAAATTCCCCCCAAAAACCACCCAAAAAGGGGAGAAGGAGAAAATATATAAATTCTTGCCCTTGGAGCAAACTCAACCAAATTTTGTATACATAATCTGTGGGTCACTAGAGAGCTAGAAATGCAAAAACTAACCACTTTAAAAGAGGGGGGGGGGTCAAAAAATGAAAATTCTTGCTCTTGGACCAAACTCAACCAAATTTTGTTTACATAATCTGTGGGTCACTAGAAGGCTAGAAATGCAACTGGGTGCGGGGGTGAAGTGGGGGTGGAGTGGGGGTGGAGTGGGGGTGGGTTAGGGCATGGTATGCGCGGAGTGGAATGGCGGAGTGGGGGGGCACGGGGGTGGTGCAAGGTTGGTGGATGGGGGGTTCAGGTGAGGGTCCAGTGGCGTAGTGGGGTGGTACGGGGTGGGGGTCCGAGGTGGGGGGTGCAGGTTAGAGTGTTGAAGTGGTGGTGTGGGGGCGGGGTTTGGGGTGCTGGGTGGGTTTCGGTGAGTGTGGTGGGTTGGAGTGGTGGGTGAGGTTGGGGTTCGTGGGTTGTGGGCCCGAGGTGGGTGGGTTTCGGGGAGTGTGGTGGGTTGGAGTGGGGGGTGAGGTTTGGGCTCTGTGATATGGGGGCGGGGGTTTGGCACGGGTTCATGGTGCGGGGGTAGGGGTGCTGGATGGGTCGGGGGGGGGAGTGTAGTGTGAGGGTGGGATTCGTGGGTTGGGGGTCCAGGGAGCGTGCCCTCTGGCTAGCAAGAGGGCCGCCGAAGGAGGGCCTTTAAATTTTATTAAACCAATTATTTTACATTAATTAATGTATACATTGTATTTTTTGCTTCGATTCCGGAGATTACTTCTCCACCATCGAGTGTCCTTATTCATCTTTAGTCCTTGTTTTTAATAAGAGGAAAAATCTAATTAGATAAAAAAACCTCTTTTCCGATAATTATTTCAATTCCATTATTCCCCAATCAAGTCGATTGGTGTAAACCTCTCCCCTCCTATCCTCCTTCTCTCTTCAAGCATCCGAAGGCGGGCCTTGCAGCTAGTATATGTATAAAATAATATTTTTAATGATCTATTAGTGGAATTTAAAATTAAAAAACTAATTATTATTTAAAGGAAATTGAATAAAAATGTAAATATACATTTTTATCAAGACAAACCACCTGTGAATAATAATTTCACACAGGCAGATCGAATTGCCAACACAAACCCTCCTAACCCGTGAATTTCATCCAAATCGTTAGAGCCGTTTTCGAGAAACCGATTGGATATATATATATATATACAAGTTTTGCTCAATTAATAATAGTACCTGGAGCCACCGAGCGATGCACGGTAAACCCTGACCCCTCCCTCGGAATTCCCCCACCTGCACCCCACCTCCTGCACCTCCCACATCCAGCCCACCCCGCACCCAGTTTTTGCATTTTTAGCTTTCTAATGGTCCTAATATAACCTATTAGTGGGTTTTATAATTAAAAAACCAATTAAAAATAAAAGATAATTGAAAAAAATGTAAAAAAACTTTTTTATTGAGATTTCCATCTATAAATAATTACTTTAATTAAGAAAAGATCAATTAAGATTAAATGTGTCGAGGTCCAGACCTAGCCAGATTGCTTTCTCAACCTCAAAACTTGTTAATAGAATTTGTTTCATCAAAATCGTTAGAGCCGTTTTCATAATTGAACTAAGATACAAATATATATATATATATATATATATATATATATATATAAATAAATATACATCGTACAAACAAATATACCATATATATAAAAAACAATTTTTCCTCGTTTAATAAGACTAGATAAGATATATCGCTTTTAATAATAATAATAATAATAATAATAAGCCTTTTATTTAACATAATTACAAACAAAACTTCAATTACAATTAATTATATGAAACTAGGCCCTTCCGGGCACTAGGCCTCTCCAAGGAATTGCCATGCTCTTCTTTGTCTCGCAGTTCTACACCAATCCCTACCCATCATCTCCGCGATGTCGTCGCTCCATCTCGCATTTTGTCTTCCTCTTTTCCTTTTCATAGTTATTGGGCACCATTCTGTTAGTATCTTGGACCATCTATCGTCTTGACTCCTAACCAGATGACCCGCCCAATTCCATTTGTTACCTTTTAATTATTATTCTCAGGTCCTCGATCCCTGTTCTTTTATACATGGATTCTGTTGTTATGCGATCCATTCTCTTTATCTTCAAAATCGATCTTATCATGGCCCTCTGTGTTCTCTCCAATATAAGTAGAGTTTTTGCAGTAGTTGTCCAAGTCTGGGCTCCATATATAAGTATTGGTATAATACATCTTTTGTAAACTTTAATCTTATTCTGAAGAGAGAATATCATTATTTTTAAAAATGTACTTTACTTTAATTTGATCTCGAAATTAAAAGAAGAAAAAGTCAATCATGGAGCAAGTTCTGGGGATTAAAGTACATTTTTAAAGTATATCGCTTTTAACTGAATCAAAAAATTACCGAGCGTCGCTCGGTGTTCCAGGTACTTTTATTTAAGGTAATAATCGGGTGTAAGTGAAGTGTGGAGATAGATTTAAAAAATAAAAATTGAATTTAAATCTTGGTCCATCTATTTATTCATGTATAATGAAATTGATGTCTTGTTTTCTACTTGGTTTGAATTCGAATTTTAATTCCCAGCTTGCTAGTTACCTATTTGCATTGAAATAAATTATTCCACTGTATATGGGAGCAAATGTGTAGCATTGATGTCAGGCCACACACTCATCTCTTTCACCTCCTGGCTAAGTGGTTTCCTCCCCTCTGGTCCCTACAGACCTATTTGCACACTGATAAACAACAAGATAGATGGCTGCGATATTCGATCACTGCACATTTACTTAAAAGCAGCTTCTAACGCTATTTGGCCACAGATACAACGAGATCTACTCTGCTGGAATAGATACGATTTTTATAAAAAAAATCTATATATCAGTAAATTTATTATCCGATGTCGCTTGAAAAATATATCATATCTTATACTATTAAATGAACAGTTCTTGTATATATTATATAGAATCGCTTTCTCGAAAACGGCTCTAAGAATTTCGATGAAAATCATGCATTAGGGGGTTTTTGTGTTGACAATTCTGATCTGTCAGGGTCAGAGATCTTTAATAATTTTTTTCCTCCTTAATTATTATGTAAAGTACCTACGAGCCACCGAGCAATGCACGGTAACCAAATTAAAAAAATACAATTATATATAGTAAACCCCCCTGGACCCCCCCCCCCTGAAACCACGCACCTCGCCCCCACCACTTCACCCCCACCGCCACACCCCATCCCAACCCCGCCACCGAAACCCGCAACTCGCCCCACCCCCGGATCTCTCACCTCCTGCACCCCCCACATCTATCCACACCCCGCACCCAGTTTTTGCATTTCTAGCTTTCTAGTGGTCCACAGATTATGTGTATACTTATCCTATACTACCAAAGCGCATTTATAACCTACTTCTGTATGTACCTAACTATGTATTTACCTATGTCCGTCCCCCGACAAAAACAGTCGTCATGGTTACCAATTTAAATGAAATTATATATATACATATATATATATATATACAATTAAGGTTTTGTCTGTATATTGGGGTGGTGGTGTGGGTGTGTTTCGGGCGGCGGGGGAGTGGGATGGGGTTCTTGGGGATGGGGTCCAGGGGGCGATCCCCATGGCTAGCAAGAAGTCCACCGAAGGCGGGGCTTGCAGCTAGTAGGTATATAAATAAATTCCGTATAATTTTTTTTTAAATTAAATAACAATTTGTCGAGTTTATTAATCAATTAAATAAATAATAAATAATAATTTTATTGAAGCAATTTTTTTACATGAAATAATGTATTGTATTTGAGGCTTCGATTTCGGAGATTATTTCCCCACCATCGACTGTACTTGATCTTCTAACTTGCGATAATATTTTTAGTCCATGAGGAATTTTAATCAATTAAATTGGCAAATTCTAATATATAACAATATTTGGTATAAAGTATTCATGGGTTTTAAAATTAAAAAAAAAACAATTAATAAATAAAAGATAATTGAAAAAAATGTAAACAAACTTTTTATTGAGAATTTCATCTATAAATAATTATTTTAATTAAGAAAAGATCAATTAAGATGAAATTTGTTGAGGTCCAAACCTAGCCAGATCGCTTTCTCATCCTCAAAACTTGTTAATATAATTAATAAGTTTTTGTAGGGAAATAAGGACAATAGCTTATGCAAATATTTTTTATTTTATTCCAATATTGCTATAAAATAAAAATATTTGCATAAGCTATTATCCTTATTTCCCTACAACAACTTATTAATTTAATCAATGGACATAAATAATCAAAATACCTATACACTTGTTAATAGAGTTGGTTTCATCAAAATCGGTAGAGCCGTTTTCCAAATAGAAAAAAGATACAAATATATACAATTTTTGCTCGTTTGATAAGATTAAATAGATATTCACAAGTTGGTGTGTCAATAAAAATGTAGTACCCATCAAAAAACTCTTCCTGTTAAATTTTGAAATTTTTTTGATCGATTTTTAAAAATGGTCAAAATTCAATTTTTTTTTTTTTTGAAATTTTTGTTTTTTTATACTTACTTACCTTATTTTTAGAGAAAAAAATACCAAAAAAAATTTGTCAGTGTTTTTATATGCGATTTTTGAGTTTGTAAACTTAAAAAATAAACAATGCAATTGGATGTTGATGAAAGCAGTCCACGGTGGTTGTAAAAAATAAGACTATAGAGGTTTTATTATTTTACATTTATTTGTTAAACCGACGTTTCGAGATTTATTCTCTCCTTCTTCAGGGTAACAAAAAGTCAATGAAAGTAGTTCAAAAAATAGTTACTTTCTGTCTCCTATTTTTTTTTTTTTTATGATAATGAACTACTTTCATTGACTTTTTGTTACCCTGAAGAAGGAGAGAATAAATCTCCGAAACGTCGGTTTAACAAATAAATGTAAAATAATAAAACCTCTATAGTCTTATTTTTTACAACCACCGTGGACTGCTTTCATCAACATCCAATTGCATATTTATACCAGTCCGTCTCCTAAAGAAAATCTCTATCAATTAAAAAATAAATTTTATTTAATTCTGGTTGCAAATAAAAATAACCATTTTAACTGAATTAAAAAGAATAGAGTATTAAATATCGCTTTTAACTTTTTTACTAAAGCAAAAAATTACCAGCTACTAATATATTTAAAAGTAAAATGCTTGTGTTGTCTGGAATTTACATCAAATGGACTTTACTTGTAAAATTTGTTTGAGTAAAATGTACATTACATAAATTGTTCATTTTATATAATTAAACAAAAACAGCTAATGTAGATAATATTCGACCTTCACTTATCCCCTCAATTAATTTAAATTTACGATATTTATAATAAAATAGAAGGAAATAGAGAAATTTAAAGGTTTTGTTTTGCGATTCTTAAAGAGAAATCAACGAGGTTGTCCTCTACTTGTAAATTTTTTAACCGACTTTAAAAAAGGAGGAGGTTCTCAATTCGACTGAATTTTTTTTTTTTTTTTTGTCTCTATGTTACCTCATATCTTCGCCTATTGTGAACCCATTTTGATGATTTTTTTGCATTGCGTTCAGTCTAGTTTCCGATTGAACCCGTTTTTTTACTTTTTTCATTGGTATTGGACCTTTTTTGATATGTTTGTTCATACATAACATCTTTGTTTATGAACCGATTTTAATGATTCTTTTTTTATTGGAAAGAAGGTACCTTAGGGGTGGTACCATATTAATTTGGTCACGTTCTGAAGATATGATCAATGACGAAATAACGTAGGTAAATCTCCAATTCTTATGATCAAATCGAAATTATAATAAATAAAATCTTTTATAAAAAATCTTAAAACATTCATTTAAAACCCGCAAACGTTTCGAGAGAATTTCTATATTTATGCATTTAATTTTATTATCATTTTCTGATTCATTCGCCAGACGCTTTCTCTTACGAGATGCATCCAAGGTATTATATTAAGTCACTATTAATAACATCACTAAAAAGAGAAAAATAAAAATAATTTTTATAAAAAAATAAAACCGACTTCAAAAAAATTAAATGCAACAAATAAAATAATAATAACTTAAAAATCAAATAAAATGCACTAAAAGATATAAAATAATTATTATCTTATTTAGTTAGAAATAAACGACGAAATATTTATATGAAGTCACTTTTTGAAGTCGGTGCCAAACAAACTATACCTATAAGCCAAAGGTACTAAGATCCGTCGAGTTCGATTCATAAAATGTATATGTTTGGTACCGACTTCAAAAAGTAATTTCATGTTAATATATCGTCGTTTAGTTGTAACTAAATAAGAATAATTATTTTATACCTTTTAGTGTATTTTATTTTATTTTTAAGTTATTATTATTTTCTTTGTTGCATTTAATTTTTTGGAGTCGGTTTCTAGACCCCAAAACCCCCTAACCCAAAGCCCTTTTATTTTTTTTTATTAAAAATTATTTTTCCTACATCTTGAATATTTGATGAAAAATCAATTTCTTTAAATAGTGAATTAATTTTCTAATTTAGAAACAGCGAATAATTTAGAATTACACATACTAGAATAGAGAATGTAGATGATTGGTTTGTTTCCCGTTGATTGTGTTTTAAAGTCACCTTTTAGACGAGACCTCTGGAGGGTTAAATAAATCTCACTTAATATTTAATGAAGATTTAAAAGTTCGAAATGAGCTACAAATTTAAATATCTTAGAATAGAGGTGAAATTTGTTTAGAAAATGTATTTTAATACAAAGGAATGGTTATAAGTAATTGAAAAAAAGGAACTTTTAATGACAGGAATGAAATATTGAATGCCGCTATTCAAGGTGTCAAGCTCAGGTTATAAGTTGTCTTGGAAACATATAATAGGTGAATTAAAAATTTCTGAGCCTTTTTCGTTAAATGGCTCTAAAATGAGCCATATCTCACGATGTATACGTCGCATCTGGTCATTATTTTTTCCGATTTGAAGTTAACATAACGCTTTAAAAAAAGTTATTTGACAATTTTGTGTTTGGTGAAGCCAGTTGTGTGTTAGAGCGTTCCAAAATGAGGTAAAAAAAAAGAGAAAATTCGAAACATTCTTCAGTACCACTACGACCAAGGGGAAAAAGCGGAGCAGGCGGCCAAAAAAATTTGTTTTGTTTATGGACCCAATACAGTATCGAATGAAACATCAAAGTGGTGGTTCCAACGATTCCGTTCTGGTAATATGGACGTCGAAGATGGGACACGACCAATCGTCGAAAAAGTCGATAAAATCATGGAAATTTTCGAGTCGGACCGGCATGCGAGCACTTATTCCATTGACCAGTAACTGAAGATTAGCCAGAAATCCGTTTGGAACCATTTGAATAAGGCTGGTCTCAAGAAGAAGCTCAATGTATGGATGCCTCACGAATTGACGCAGAAGAAACTGTTAGACCGAATTGATGCCTGCGATTTTTTGCTGAATCGAAGGGGATGTGACTGGCGTTGAAAAATGGGTCACATACGAGAACAACAGGCAAAAAGATCGTTGAGCCGGCTCAAATGATCGTTAAGCCCGGAATAACGGCCAAGATGGTATTACTGTGTGTTTGGTGGGATTCGAAGGGAATCACCCACTATGAGCTGCTCCCAGCGGGCCAATCACTCAATTTGGACCTATACTGCCAACAACTGACCAGATTGAAGCAGGCGAACAACGAGAAGCGGCCAGAATTGGCCAATTGGAGGGATGTTGTGTTCCATCAAGTGAACGCCAGGCCGCACATATCGTTAACGACGCGCCAGAAGCTCCGAGAACTTGGATGGAAGGTTATATCGCACCCACCGTATAGCCCAGACCTGGCACCAAGCGATTATCATCTTCTCAAGTATTTGCCAAATTTTCTTGATGGTACAAAACTGGCCTCAAGAGAGGATTGTGAAAATGAGTTGGTCAAGTTTTTCACTAATAGGGACGAGGACTTCTTCAAACTTTTAATTATGAGATTGCCGTCAAAAAGGACAAAAGTTATCGAACAAAACGGTGCATATTTGATCTAAATCGGAAAATCTTAACTTGATTAATTTTATTGTCGAAATAAAGAGCAAAAAATCTCAGAATTTTTTACTTCACCTATTATTTATACATAAATTAAACAATGAGAAATCTACCCCTTGAGATACATTACTTTTAGCTCTGATTATCTTTTAATATTAATTTTTCTTAGGGAAAGTGCTGGTTTTAGATGAAACATGATATTAATTAATAAAATAAAGGGAGTGTAGTTTCATTCATTGTGAAACTACACTCCATTTACTTTATTAATTTTAATATTGAATCAGTTTCTAGTAAACTATTCGTTAAAAATTCCTCTTTTATTCGTTAAAAATTCCTCTTTCTAGTGATATAATTTATTTAATTTTACTTTTCGTAATTTAATTAATATTTGTAATTATTTGTTTAGCCATCAAATAATTGGCTAACTTATTTTATTTTTATTTTATTTCAATTCGTTACATTGTGTTTGAAGACAAGAGGATCATCTCACAAACCATAAGTTTCGAATTTCTATTGATTTTCTTTCTCTCTTTAATACATTGCATTTGAAATAATTTTTAATTTTAATAATAACATTATTTTATTCATTATTGCATGTTGTTTCCTTTTTACGTTTAATTATTTTATAAATTATAATTTTTCTTTTTTCTTTATTTTTTTTTACGAACTATTATTAATATATTTATTTATATTTTAATTCTTTTTTTTATTAAGCCCAAGTAGTAATTAAGTATATAATATATCATTTATTTCCCTACAGGTACAACCTAAATAATTAAGTGGTAGATAATTTTAACCTAATTATCGCTCGGTGAAACACCACTGCTCAAGTTATTAAAACTCAGTAAACTAGATTTTACCTATCTTTCTGAGATCAGACTTGTGATTCCGATTTCTTTCTTTCTTTTTTTTCTCTCTTTCTATTCAATAATTTACACCCTCTCGCTCATTCTATTATACATCATGTCTACATTGAGCATCCACTATTCCAATATTCGCGGTCTCTTTAGCAATAAAACTTCCGTTTTCCAACATCTCGAAGACGAAAGACCCTCCATTTTGGCCCTCAGTGAAACCCAAATTGACACAGACAAATCCGATACTCCAGATCTCAAATTCGGGAAATATATTCTACACCCCAAATTCCGCCGGTATAACGGCGTCTGTTGCTACGTTCGCGATAACATCCCCTGCGAACGACTTGGATTTTTAGAAAAAAGCTTACGACGCTTTATGGCTTAAATTTAATACTAAGACCTCAAGTAGAATTCTCTGTACAATCTATAGATCTCCTAATGATAAAAAATTTAAAGAATTTTTCGATTATCTCGGCAATTGTGTGAATGTAATTCTTTCACGTTTTCCAAATTCTGAAGTCTCTTTCCTAGGTGACTTCAATGTACACAATAAGGACTGGTTGACATTCTCCAGATACAACACCTCTGAAGGCAACGCTGCTCACATATTTGCCACTTCATGTGACTTAACCCAAATTATAGATCGCCCCACTAGGATTCCGGACAACCCAAACGATACCCCATATCTCCTCGACCTCTTTCTGTCATCTGCCCCATCTCAATTCTCTTTTAGTATCTCTGCACCTCTAGGTAACTCAGACCACAACTTAATTAAAATAAAATCACATATCGACTTAGTAAAACCCGCTCTATCCTGCCCAAAGCCCAGAGAAATAAGGCTTTTTCTTAAAGCCAACTGGGATGAAATGCGTAACTTCTTCAGCTCTTTCCCATGGAATGATTACTGCTTCAGAAACAAAAATGCCACCGAATGTGCGTCTGCATTCTCTGAAGTGATTCAAATGGGCATCGAGTTATTTGTCCCTTTCAAACGGGTAATTGGAAAACAGGACTCCAAGCCCTGGTTCAATAAGTCTTGCTCCGAAGCAGTCAAACAAAAAAATCATGCTTTCTATAATTGGTCTTCGACACCATCAGAGTACAATCGCGTTCTCCTCACAAAAGCCCGCGCCCACTGTAAAAAAACAATCGATAATGCGATGAAGTCCTTCATTCAGAAAAAAGCTGACAGGCTAGCAGCTTGCCCCAGCAGTTCAAACAAATTCTGGTCCCTTGATAAGTATGTAAAAAGAAATTTTACAAACTCATCATTTCCCCCTCTCAATCTCTCCGACAACTCGATAGCCATTGACGCCTCCGACAAAGCCGAAGCTTTTGCCTCATATTTCGCGTCCAACTCAAACCTGGACGACAAAGGGCTTGAACCACCCACATACCCCCCAGTACTAATATAATGTCAGATACTGTTTTCAGGATACCAGCAATTCTAAAGATCATCCGGAATCTAAAGAAAAACTCTTCTGCTGGCCCCGACGATATCCCTGCCATTCTCATTAAAAAGTGCGCCCCTGAACTTGCTCCTATACTATCCAAATTATACAATCTCTCCTATAACTCTGGAATATTTCCTGAAGCCTGGAAACTAGCCAGAATCCAACCAATTAAGAAAAAAGGCGATTCTTCCAACATAAAAAACTATCGACCCATAGCAATCACTTCTGTCTTATCCAAAATCATGGAAAAGGCCATCAACGAGCAAGTTCTACGACACTTAGAGTCAAATAAATTTATCCACGATAGGCAATACGGCTTCAGGAAATTCCGGTCGACTGGTGACATCCTAGCATATGTAACTCATATCTGGAACAAAACCCTGGAGGCCGGGAATGAAACCCTCGCGGTAGCTTTAGACATTTCAAAAGCCTTCGATATGGTCTGGCACAAAAATCTTCTTGCCAAATTGACCTCCGTCGGCCTTGCACCGAAACTCTGTAAGTTGCTCGAAAGTTTTCTTTCAGACCGTAGTATTAAGGTTGTCATCGATGGAATATCATCTTCCCCCTTCCACACCAACGCTGGAGTTCCTCAGGGATCGGTTATCTCCCCTACGCTTTTTCTTATCTATATCAACGACCTTCTAAACTTGCCCTCCAATCCGGTACATTGTTACGCAGATGACAGCACCCTACATAACGCCCCTGCATCGCATAAAAACCGTGCAGACATTGCCTCTTCAATTAATTTAGACTTGTGCAAACTTAAAAACTGGGGATCCCAAAACTTAGTTAACTTCAATGCAGGGAAAACTCAGTGTTGCCTTATTTCTAGGCGCGTCGACAGAAACCTCCCAAACATATCATTCGACTCAAACTCACTAGAATTCAGGGATAAAATTTCAATGCTAGGCGTAACTCTAGGGTCTGACCTTTCATGGAATGACCATATCTCAACCACTGCTAAAGCTGCAGCGCGCAAGCTTGGTCTCCTATTTAGGTCTAGACGCTGTTATACTCCCAGTCAACTTCTTATGCTGTATAAGGCTCAAATTCGTCCCTGTCTCGAATATGGCTCTCATCTGTGGAGGGGTGCATCCAAGCATTCTCTTGCTACACTGGATGCAATTCAGAAGCGAGCAATTAAACTAATAGGAGACCCGGCTCTAACCAACTCACTCGACTCCCTGGCTCACCGAAGAACCGTTTCTGCCCTTTCCCTGTACTACAGATACTATCACGGTGTCTGTTCAGTCGAGCTGAAATCTCTTATCCCCCCTAATGCCCTCTTTACGAGAAACACGCGGTTTTCTAACGCTCAGCACCCCTTCGCTGTCAAATTGGATAAAAGTCGAACAAGCGCTTTCGCCAACTCTTTTATTCCTATGACCTCCAGAGACTGGAACTCGCTACCTGCCACCATCTTTCCCGCGACTTATAACCTTAAGCTATTTAAGACCCGTATCCACAGATACCTTCGACCTCCGCCCAACCCATAAAATTCTTTCTTCTTCTTTTCACGATGGAGGGGCCAACCGAGGCCTTTAGGGGTTGCACCTTTTTGGTGTAACTCCTTCTCTCATCATTATTATTAAAAAAAAAAAAAAAAAAAAAAAAACTGCTTCAATGATTTCGATGAAAACTATATATTAATGCGAGTTGTATTTTCGAATTCTTACGTTAAATAAAACCATGAGAATAATTTTTAAATCAAGTGCTAAAAACTCACTTTTTTGTAATTCAATACATACTATTATATTTAATTTTTATTTCAATTTATTTTTATTTAATTTTAATAAATCTTGATATAAAATTTCGATATATATTTTCAGCCAATGAATCAGAAATTGATAATAAAGTTCAATTCATTAATAGAGAAATTATCTCGAAACGTTAGTGGGTTTTAAATGAACGTTTTAAGATTGTTTTTTTTTTATAAAATATTTTATTTATTATAATTTTGATTATTTGCTCATAAGAATTGGAGATTCTCGTTATTTTGTCATTGATCATATAATCAGAACTTTGCCAAATTAATATGGGATTACCCCTAAGGATATCTGATGGCTACAAGGCCAGGGATGAATGAATAAAAAAAAACCCTAAGGAATCCCCCTTCCAATAAAAAAGAATAATCGAAGTCGGCCCATAAACAAAGAAATTATTCGTGAACATACATAACAAAAAAGTCCAATACCAATGAAATTTCGGCGACTATACTGATCCCAAGGCAAAAAAATGATCGAAATCTGTCTTCATGGTAAAAAAGAAAACGACGAACAAGCATCATCAGAACTTGACCAAATTAATATGTGACCACCCCTAAGGTATCCCCTTTCCAATAAAAAAAGAATCATCGAAATCGGTCATAAACAAAGAAGTTCATACATAACATAAAATGTCCAATACCAATGAAAAAAAAACGGGACTAATAGGGTACGAGACTGAACCCAATGCAAAATAAATCATCCAAATCGGTCAACAGGGTAAAGAGAAATAAATGAACAAACACAAAAAAAAAAAAACAGAAAAACCCCAGAAATTCCGTTAAATTGTTAACCTCCTCTTTTTTTCAAAGTCTGTTAAAAATGTGTTATAAACCAATTAAACATATAGTGAGACTGACAGGCCTGGCTCGCAACTTTGTGTTTGTGAAAAACTTATACGTTCTAGGGTTAAAAATCAATAATTTCGAAAAACTAAATATTTTCAATACACTATAAACTGCCATATTTTAACTTTCTACCTTTACATTTGTTGTTAAAAAATTTCTAAATTGCTAAATTTTGCTTAAAAAATAAATACCTACCTCTTAAAAAAATATTTAACTTTTTTCATTAATTTCTCATTTTAAATTTAAAATTGTTTTTTTTTTTTTTTTTTTTGGGCTTTTCTTCCTTTCTAGCCATAAGCCATTTACGATACTATTTATTTTATTCAAATTTGTCTCTACACACCGGGGGTCAGATAGCCGGATAAAAAAAAATGTTAATATTTAATTAAAGGGGAAAGTGTATGGGAAAGTCACGTGGTCCGCATTCATTGCTTTGATATATTTCCCCCCCCCCCACCCTCCACCCACGATAAAAGGGAAGGGAAATTCGATTAGCATGCATTAAATGAACAAATAAGGAAAAACCAATTCTCTGGATTAGACAGAAACGATTGATTGAAATTAAATGGAAAATGCAAAATAAACATCCTTGGGGATTATTTAAACAAAAATAAATAAATACAAAAATGGAGGAAGAATTATTATTATTATTCAACTTTCAAAATCTTATTTTAATTTCTATTATCAATAAATAATCAAGCATATTAGAAGTCTCAGTAGAAAATAATATGACACACACACACACACACACAGCACACACACGCAAAGGTTGAATGAAATTTAATTTAATTATTTTTAAATGCTAATTTAACTTATGTTATGCGCCCCCTTCCCTTACACAAAATTTAAGCCAGTTAAATTTCAAATTTAATCTTATTATTATTTATTATATTAATTCTAAGGAAAGTCTTTCTACGTTCAGCATCCATTGAGTATTCACTGTACAACTGACAAAAGACCTGGTGGGTGTGCGCGTGCCGAAGTAAAGCCCGGTTCACACGAGGCTTTATCTGCTACTTGCTCCTTACTTGTTCGGCTTACTTGCAATTTGGATGCATGGAGGGGGTCGAAATGACGTCACTCCGGACTGTCTTACTAGCATGCTTGCTTGATTCAAAAGATATATTCTAAAAAAAAAGTTTAGCTAATTGAACCTGGCAGTGTCCGGCCAATCGGCAAGCATTATTTTATCACTTATGTGACATGCGCATTGGCACAATACATCAACTAATACCACAGAACAGCTGATATTTTGTTTCTCACTGTTCAACTCCTTTATAAAGAATATGCCTTCCAAATTCGTCTGCGATTGATAATTTGTGCAATAATATTATTGTCAGCCATTTTTGATAGCATCTGAGCTGAAACCGAAAGATGATAGATAGTCCAGCTGTTTGGCTCAGAGGTTCATTTTCTGGAATGGCACATGCGTCGCGCATCCTAGCCGGCCAACTTTAAATATTTTCTGAAAAAGCTCCGTGTGAAGCCAACAGTCGAAAAATCAGCCTGACTTAACTAGCTTCAAATTGCAAGTAGGGCGAACAATAGGGTTGGTCAAAAAACATTTTTTTTTGTTGAATTACGGATTCTAATAGCGATAATATGTTGATAATTGGGACTGTATGAAGTGTATCAAATATTATTGCAATCGGTATAGTATAACTGCCTTCGGATTAGGTACAAAGTTTCGACTTTTTTAACAAATTAGTGCATTTTTCAAACTAATCCTAATAATAAATATACACCATTTATACTTTGAAACTGCTTATGTTTATATTAGAATGATGTCTACAGTTACAAAGAACAGCTGAAAACATAAACAAAACCCTTGTGGGTAAGTGTAAATATTTTTATAAGTTGCAGTTGAGAAAAATAATAAATAAATAAAAAATCTTTACATGTAAATGTCCACTTTCGGTCTTCCGATTTCAATGACTGATTTAATGCGCCAACGCAGAGGGGGCCAGCCCTTTACAAAAGAGAAAACAGATTTGTTTACAAACTGATCATGAAACACCTCATCAGCCGTCCAAACAATTAGCGCCAGATGGTGTGACTTATAAGTAGAATAAGTATATATGAGCGCCAGTAGATTCGATATCTCCAGCAACAGCGGCCAGAGTGTTGGGAGCACCAACAGCGCCCCACAACTGTGCAATGTGATTAACACATTAAAAGAAAACAATAAATAATATGATAGTGTTACATAAATAAAATAATAGAAAACAACACACACACACACACAAAAGGTGATGTACTCCTTCTAGCCTATATCGAGCTTAAGTTTCGAATTTCGTAGCTCTGAGACTTATGGTTGCGAAACGCAGGGGGGTACATACATACGTACATACGCACTGACCAATGGATTTTGACACCCCTTTTGGCCTCTGGGGACCACAATTTCCGGTTTTATGTCCTAAATCGGGTTTCCAACTATTAAGGGCAACGATTCCTTCCACCTAGAAGTTACAAAATGAAATTAACTTTTTTCATCTCTGAGATACAAGCTCTCAAAGAGTCAGGACCCAGACTGGCCATCGCAATACTCTCCCATTATATTCTATAGAATATAAATGTGAATGTAAAAATTGTTCATAAGATGATATTAAGAGTTTCAAACGGATATATACTTAAGCCACGCTTTTGCATGCTTAAATATTTATCTAATTTTGTTGAATAAGTTAATTGAAAACTCATTTCAAGCTCTTAATATTGTGTTTGACAATTTAGTAGAGTTCTAGGAAAGGAACGACTATTCCTTTGAAATGAAGAGACGAAATGACAATTAGATCTGGATTGTTCATTGTTGTAGACAGCAAAGTGGAATAGGATATTATCAAAGGGAGGCAGCCAGGCATTTTGGACCTGGAGAGAGAAAAGAAAACTCCTTCTAAGAAAAATACCTTTTGAGTTGGATCATCTGTCCAAGAGCCAAAAGGGGTTTTCTGGTCCACCTACAAAGAGGCCTTTAGCTCATTTTGTCTTTATTAAAAACAATCTGCAAAAACTTTCCCAATAAGTCGGGAAATTTAGTGATTAACGTATTGGTTTTATTTATCAAGGTAGTTCTTTCACAAATGCAAAAATTAAAGAAGTGTTCGAAATTTGGAATATAAGTCATTAAAAGCATAATAAACACACTGTTAAAATTTTAAGACGATTTATTACACCAAACATGAAATAATTCCAATCAAAAATGACATTGGGAAAGGGTGGGAAAATGATCAGTATTTTATTTTTTTCATTGAAGGACTTTCACCATCTTGATGAAAAACTAATATCTGTTAGAATAATATATACGGAATCGAATGTTTTCTACGTTTGATTCAATCGCGAATCAAATGTAGATGATTTTTTTCAAATATTGAGTGAAAATAATATCTGAACTTATATATTTCTAACTTGAAATAATGATGTTAAATAAATTTATAATTATTCTCATTATTATATCAAAGAATAATTGATTTATTAACGAGAATTGTTTTGACCGCGCTTTTTTGAAAAAGATATATATCGCGAGACTACTGCGGATGAAGCTATTGGAGTCTGCGGAGTCTTAAGTCTGGACCAAGAGAGAAAAGATGTGATCCATTTAGCTACAATCCAACGTCACGTCGTCACGTTTACGTATAGCCGGCATGGATCACCATCCGAGTGTCATGCGGGCTATACGCAAAATGACGTTGAATTGTAGCTAAATGGATCACATCATTTTCTCTCTTGGTCCAGACTTAAGACTCACTTATATTTAATATTTAATAAAATTATTTATAATGATGTAAGGGAGGGGGGTTAGTTTTTGCATTTTTAGACTCCTGGGACCCACTGATTATGTATACAAAATTTGGTTGAGTTTGGTAAATGGCCAAGATTTTCATTTTTCGACTCCTCCGCTCCCCCCCCTTTTTTTGGGTGGTTAGATTTTGCATTTTAGACTTCTGGGAGTCCACTGATTATGTATACAAAATTTGGTTGAGTTTGCTCAAACGACCTAGATTTTCAATTTTTAACCCCTTAATTTTCGGTAGATATGCACCAAAATCTAATCAGCTCTTAATCTCAATGGACCAAAACTACGTGTGAAATTTGGTTTCGATATTCACACTAGCTCCTCCACAAATTTGGTAAAAATTGTTATGTCATAAAAGTCAAATTAAAATTTTTAAAAAATTAAACTTAAAATATATTAAATCCCTTTAGATGAGTTCACAAAAACTAACAGACGACTAGTCTAACTAACAGACATTTTGACAAAACAATTATTATCCCAAAAAATATAATTTTTTTGATGTTCACTTATTAGAGCTTTTTTGTAGACCTAAATGCCATGGTTTCGCTCAATTTTTTTAATCAAAAAAGTTTCAGCCGTTTTTGAGATATTTCGAAAAAGAAGGAAAAAACACTTTTTTCATGCACGATTACAATACTTGACCATACCCTGTATGGTAAAGTAAAAATCATAGTTCAAAATTATTTTTCTCTACAATTCAGACATTTTTAAACATAATAAGCAAATAAAAAAAAATATGTGTGAGCCTCATCCAAATAAGATCAAGGGGGAAGTGAAACCTCTTTAGTCATAGATGCTATTGAAAGAATTTAAATTTCCTAATTTAAATAGATTTTATTTGTCATTAAATATTAGTGGGTTTTAAAAAAAAATTCCCCTCTATTGAGTCATTTCCCCTTTATTGTAACAACAAAAAATCAAATAGATACCTACGTCGCTAAATTAATTTAAATTTTCTAATTTTAATAAATTTTATTTGTCACTAAGCTTTCAAGGCCCGCCTTCGGCGGGCCTTTTTGTTAGAGGGCTTCGCCCCCTGGACCCCCACGTGGCTGTTTTATTGATGTTTTATTAGTTACAGAGAATAAATATAATTGTTTAAATATAAAGTCTTAAATAGATATAATTTGAGATTCTATTTAACTGTAATATACACTCATAACAAATAAGATGAAACAAATATTTAAAATGTATTAAAAATCTCTATTTATAAAAAATTATCTTATTCTCAAGCTTGAGTTGTTTATCATAAAAGAATTTAGTCTTATTGATTTTAAGTCGATTCTTCCACGTTTTCAGTAGAGCTTGCCATTAATAGTCAAAACATCAAAAATGGAATGCAATAAGGTTATTCCTCTAGTATTAGATAAGAATCGATCGTTATTTTTGATTTTAAGTCGATTCCTCCATGTCTTCAGCAATGGTTACCAATAATAATCGAAGGGTCAAAAATCTAATGTAGAATTGTTATTCCTCAAGTATTAGATGAGAATCGATTGCTATTTTTGATTTTAAGTCGATTTCTCCATGTCTTCACCAATGGCTACCAATAAAAACCGAAACGTCAAAAATCGAATGTAGAATGGCTATTCCTCGACCCCCCCCCCCCCCCACATAGAACTTTATTTTCTTCAATTTTAAAATTTAATGTTATATATAAAAAAAAATATTAAATAAACATATAAAAATTGTTGATCTCCAATGCTTTGGGGGGGTCGCCCCCATCGCCCCCCCTGGATCCGCGCATGGTTAACATGAACTGCAAATAGCAAGTGATATCTGATTAATAATAAAGGAATAAACATATTAATATTTCAAATGAATTTGGATAAAGTTTAGCAACGATCCGTTGCAGTTTATTTAATTAAATAGCAATTTTTGAGTTCATCAATTAAATTGTCAAATTAATATTTGTGGGTTTTAAAATTCATTGTAATTAAGTACCTTGTGGTCCACAAAAAAGGTCATATATAGTTTTTTGTAAAATTATATTTTAAAGTACTTTATTTAAGAATAAGATAGTACATTGGATAAAGTTTAGCAACGATCCGTTGGAGTTTATTTTTTTAATTTTTGTTTTTAAATGTACTTTAAAAAAATAGATAGTTTTTTTAAATCTGTGTTGCATTATTAAATTCCTCTTCAACGATAATGTGGTTAGAACTCTATTATCTATGTTATTAAGAATGAATGACATTCAAAAATATGACAAACAGTGCCGCCAACCAATGTTTAGTTTGCTAGTTTAGTTCTTTTATTGTTTGGCAAGCTATGTTGGCAATTCAGATTTGGTTTCAGTTTTCCGTGAATTTTCCAATTTTCCGGGCAACTTTTCGGATTTTTTTTTACATATTAACCTGAAATGGACTATTACGAACATTTAAAAAAAAAAATTAGCCAAATCGGCCCAGGCATTTGAGAGATCTGCGCTTACAAAGAAAAAGAAATTCATTTTTATTATATAGATTAAATATTAGTGAGTTTTAAAAAAATTATTTCCCCTCTATTGAGTCATTTCCCTTTATTGTAACAAAAAAATCAAATAGATACCTACGTCGCTAAAGAAGTTTCACTTTAAAAAAATAATAATAATTGAAAACTTTTTTGAATGAATTCAATACTAGGCTCGCCCGGGAGGCAGGCTTCATCTGCTATGTTTAACAAAAAAAATAATAATAATGACCATTTCAAAAAAATAAAATATCGTCGAAAAATGCTTTTAAGATTTTTAAATTAATTTTACTTAGAGAAAGTGGTGTAGGCTTTAGGTGAAACATGATATTAATTAATAAAGTAAAAGGGATGTAGATTATCATCGACATAAACTCAAGAATTTCGGATTATAAACTCATAGAGTTTACAGATTGATCTTGTCAATCTGTAAACTCCTGATGATGGACTAATAATCCGAAATATATTGAGTTTGTATAAACCTCTTTGAGTTTTATTTCATTCATTGTGAAACTACACTCCCTTTAATTTATTAATTATTTTTAAATTAATATTAAGTAAGATTGAGTGATCAAGGCTTTTCCCGCAAATATCATCATTGATGAAATAAGATTTACCTTTAAAGTTGGTTTGATTTTAATTTAAATCCTACCTTAATTAATGTTTAACTGGTGACTTCGAGCTAAATCCTTCTAAATTTCCATATTTTTTATCTTTCATGTGCTTGTACAAACACATAAATTCAATTTTCGGCAGGTGTAGGATATCAAAAAAAAATATTTCATTGTAAAAAATAATTTTTTATATAAGTTTCATGACGTTGCCGATGATTAATCTCCTTTCTTCACGGGGAAATCTATTCTTCACTATTCAACTTTTTTTCTCTCTCTTTATGCGAAATTGTCTTGGTTTTTCTTGATCTTTCTTTTAGTTCTTTATTTCCCAAAGAGAGAGAAAGGAAATTATACTTGAACCATAACTAGCTAGTTATTCATTTTTATACATCGTTTAATTTATGACCACAGTTGGTTGGCTTAGTTGTCTGCATGTCTCACACCCATCAACCCACGCATTTCTTTATTCTTCCCTTTACAATCTTTTTTTACTTTATCCAATGCAAAGCATGGGTAAAGTATTGTAATCGCTCTCGGGGCAAGCGTGGCTTCAAAGGGTCCTCAGGTAAAGACTACGGAACCCATGGACTCAATTAAAGTCACAAATTGTAGTATTCAATTAGGTTGAATTTTAGCACGTGACGGTTTTGCCAAAAATTACAAGGGGTCTCGTCGAGAGGCCAAAAAGTGCGATTTTTTTCATTTAGTGCGTGCGGATGGATGGATGGATGTATGTTATCGTTTTTTTGGCCCACGATTTTTTCCACACCGTTTCACCGATTGAAATGAAATTAAAAACCTAGCATTCTTTTAACAAAATGAAGCGCTGATTAGTTTTTGGTACATATCGGTCCACAAACATTAGTACTTTATTTCAGTTCTTTTTTAGTTTTTTCTAAATATCTTGAAAATGACTTAACCAATTTTGATGAAATTTAATATCCTAATTAAGTACCTTGGGGACCACAAAAAAGGTTAAATAAAGTTTTTAGTAAAATTATATTTTAAAGTACTTTACTCTAGAACATATTAATATTTCAAATGAATTTGGATAAAAGTTTAGCAACGATCCGTTGCAGTTTATTTATTTTTTATTAAATTATCATTAAATTTATTTAAATTTTAGAATTTCTTACTTTGTTCATATTAGAGATTTCCCAAAGATTTCATTAATAAAAAAATTGATTCTCTACTCTTTTCAATTCTATTTAAGAAAATAAACATATAAAATAAGTCTTGTGGTCGAGGGTGATTGTTTTTAAAAAGCACTTTAAGACTTATTAAATTTATTTTTATTGAAGAAGGTTTTAAAATAACACTTGTTGAGATGACAAAGTACAATTATTAGGTAGTTAAACGTTATTGTCCGTGATTTGGGTAAATCCCGAATTTAAGCAAATAACGTGTTAAAAATTAATTTAGAATTCCGCGGAATAAACTCGCGAGCAAATCCACTCAACGGAATTTTTAACAAATTATAAGTAAATTTGTTTTTCTAGTATATTTATACAAATATAGAAAATTATCAAATTAATTAAATTAATCTTAAGAAATTCAAAGAGAAATTCAAAGATGTTTTTATAAAGCGAAATTTAGAGAATACTTAGCGAGACTACCGTTTTATAAGAACCATTGAGGTCCAGCTGATTCTCCATCCTGAACCAAGAGAGCGAAAAAAGATATGGTCCATCTAGATGTTACCCGGTAAATTTCGCTTTATAAAAACATCTTTGAATTTCTCTTTGAATTTCTTAAGATTAATTTAATTAATTAAATAACGTGTTGTTGTGACACACTATTGGTTTTGGTTGCAACCCTTCTTGACCAGAGAAAGGTTGGCGATTTGTAGGTTTATCTCGAAGATGACTCTCCGTGAGGGGTCTTGGTAACGGGCCCAAGCGATTCGGCTCGTTTAAGCCCTGGTGCTGGTTTGAAGAGAGGAGAGAAGGGTGTATTTTAAAAGAAGAGATTATTTCATATTGGTTTTTTATTCATCTCTTAACTCCAAGTTAACAACTTCCTCCAGTCGATTCCAAAATAGAACCAACTCTCTCAACTATCTCAAAACCTGCCTGTCATCTCTGGGAGTTTCCACAAGAAATATTCGCGATTCGTCAATTTCCTAATGAGTAGGAGTACATTTTAATCATTGACCACTCCCTTTTTTAAGGGAGGGACTTCAAAACCACGTGACCTTTCTTGGGAATATTCCATTTCTGGAAATTTAATCTTTAGATATTTCTCACGCTAAAATGACACTGGGCCATCTGACATCTGGAAATTATTTATGACTTGTTTTAAGAGCTATATGACTTGGGTCCAGTAAGGTGAATTTGCAAAGTCCGCTTCCCTATTGTCAAAAAGGTGCCTTCGAGCATCAAAGGGACCGCCAAACATTGCCCTTAAAATAATTACATTTATATTCAAGGAAAATTGTCGGCGCACAACAGTGTTGTGAACGTATTTGAATTGAATTAAATGAATTGAATGAACTTGTCGGTGATTTTAATAAATCCCGAATTTAAGAGAAGGGTCGTTCGGGCAGAGCCTTCGGCGGCTTCAATGGAGCGGATGTTCAACGAGTGAGCGGGCAGACGACTTATATAGACAATATACTGCAGCGTCAGCGATATGACTGACGTCATGGAAAGTGCTTATGTCTGCTGGATATGCGACTATAACTTATATAATATAATTAGGGGACTGTGTAGCGTACATTATATGACTTTCCCTTCGAATATCAAGTAATAATCCAAATATTACTTTCACTTACCATTCATAAATCTTAAATAATTTTTTGCCAAACACATACAATTTAAGGTAATTGAAATGCGAAAGTTAAATAATTAATTCTACATATTTGGAAAATTATTTTATTATTTTTTGAAAAGGAAAAATGAATTGACCACCCGACGGGATTTGAACCCGTGATCTCTATCCTTTAGCCGAAGAGTGCCTTGACCACTAGGCCCAGAGTGATTCCGCAAGGAATGTTCTTTAGATCTAATGTCATTTTCCCTTTTCAAGGCTTTTTCTATTTAAACTATAGTTACTTTTAATTACAATAAAATTATGTTTATGTAGGGTGGTTAAAATTTTTTACAATAAAATTATTATCATATAGACCAAGATCCCAGCGATACCAGACCTACGTCAAAGTATAAATTCTAAGATTTTTTCTATGGGTAGGTTATAACGCATGGGTATTAACTAACTTGAGTCAGGGGGCTTTGGCAGCTATCAGTTACCGAAGAAGTGAAAAAAATGGGTTAATCTACGTCATAGTAACAAAGCTAGTTTTTTAATATGTCATACAGGATAGTATTAGCGGCCTATAATTACTATTGCCAGACGCTCTGGGTGGGTCCTTGCTGTATCTAGACGCATCAAAGATCGAAAAATAGTTTAGTATCAAGGCTAAATTTTATATATTTTAATCAGAAGAAAATTATAATTGGTAAAAATCTATAAAAATTTTGAAAGATAACTACTCTTAAGGCCAGTTTCATAAAACTAAGATGACCCTATGCTAGGGAAGACCCTGGGGTTAGTATGTTTCATAAAAAAAACATAGGGTGATCGCAGACTTAACCCCTCTATCTTTTACTCTCCGAACTTGATGGGTTAAGCTTTATCCTGGGGATAACTCTCTGTTTAATCATTGACATTAGAAAAACGTTTTATAGGCTAGAGTTTCAAATCAAAAGAATTCAAAACAAATCGTTATATTATTTTTTTATATTATTATTATTATTTTTATTATATAATATTAAATATAGCCAAATATACCTATATAAATGTATATAGAATTTTAATTTATGTTAACACGGAACTAGAATAAAACAAAAGAATTCATTATATAGGTATATTTTTTAAAAGTAAATATCTAATAAATTAAATTAAAAAAATTTCTAACTAAAATCGAAGAAAGCAGATATTTCTAATAATATAGTTAAATTTTTATATTTATTTCTTAGAATAAAATTAGATCGGAAACGATTGGAGTCAGCATTAAATTCTGATGCCAAATCATCCCATATTTTTTTCTTCTTTAATACATGTGTATGGCCACATTAATTTATTTTGAATCTATTTTAATTATACGGTATATTGTTTAAAAGTAATTATCTAATATCAAAATCTTAAAAAATACTTATAAAATAACCTTAACATCAATTTTATATTATTTTTTATTTAATTATTCCCGTTTCTACAGATAAATTTGATTTTTTTTATAAAAATAACTAAAATGCAGGGAATTTTGCCGCTGCCAACTTATTTTCCTACCCTTAGCTCCGGGTGAGCTAATTCGACCCCTATTTTGTTTTATGAAATTCACATTGTTTGAAACTCCAGGGTAACTCTCAACCCAGAGTTGAGTAAGCCGAGGATTATTTTTTTTTTTATGAAACTGGCCCTTATACGGATAAAGTCTACAGAGTTTAAACATTTTTGAACCATTACTTTGGCAAAAAAAAAATAGCTTGTTCAATGCTAAAACCCCCATGCTATTTAGATGGGAAATTTACATCGCTGTGGGACTCAGGTTAACATTGAGATAGAGACTTGAAACATGGGGGATATATTTTTTTTCGAACCCAATAAGTCTCTGTCCTTCAGAATTTTTACAAATTTTTACAAATTTTTAGCTATTATAATTTTGGAGTTACAGCTAGATAAATTTGCAGAGGGTTCTTAAAACATAAAATACGAAACAAGATTTCCTCCTCTTCTTCTTTCCACGATGAAGAGGCCAATACAGGCCTATAGTCAGGAGCTGCACCTTCTTGGTGTAACTCCTTCTCACTTCAATATCATTAAAAAAATTGTGCCCATCACGGGACGCCCGGCAGATGTGAAGCATTAAAATTGATGGTTATTGAAAGAATTTATAATAAATAATTAAAGAAAACCATAATAAATAAATATGGAGTAAAATAAATAAAATCATAGAATTTCGTTAATAAAATAAAAATAATCTGACGTTTCATATATGTAATAGTACCTGGAGGCACCTGGGGGGGGGGGGGGTCAAAGGAATAATTATTAATATATTTAATGTTTTTGGATTTAAAATTAATTGTTGTCTTTCTTTCAGCTTAATTCAATTATACTTATTTCAAATTTGCCGTGTCGCAATATATCTAATAAATTATATTTATTAAATACATAGCTATATATAATATATTCAATTATTTCCACACTTATAATAAAGTCTAATTCAAAAATATTCATTTTAGTAAAAGTAAAAAGCAAGGATTTTTAAAATAGTTCTTTGGTCCAATGGTAGAGTGTCGGCCTCATATGCAAGAGGTCCCAGGTTCTAATACGACTTCAGCCGAATCATTTTTTTATTGAGATTTTCATCTATCAATAATTACTTTAATTAAGAAAAAATCAATTAAGATGAATTTTGATGAGGTCCAGACCTAGCCAGATTGTTTTTTCATCCTCAAAACTTGTTAATAGATTTTGTTTCATCAAAATCGGTAAGGCCGTTTTCAAAATAGAACCAAGATACAAATAAATATATATATATATATATATATATATATATAAATATACAATTTTTGCTCGTTTAATAAGAGTAGATAAAGACTAGCGACCCGAAATAAAAGGTTAATAAATAAACTGATTGGTCAAATTAGTAAAATCATGTTTGTCTAAATTATCTGTAATATTAGATCTTATTGGACTCGGCTTCAATAAATTGAGCCCCCAAGGTGCAATATTATCTCTATATCCTGGTATTGGAGCAGGCGCTCTTTGGGTCCCTCCCCCTCCTCGTTATGGCTCATTCGACCTCATAACTAGGATACATTTCACTGAGTACTAGAGCTATCCAAATAGCACAATTATCCTCCAACCGGCCCTTTCTACCCAATCAGACTCTAACATGAAATAATAAAAAATCGGACAAGATCTATATTAGGATCCCCGTCCCATCTCAATTGGCCCACCAATATTTTTTTCTTTTTAAATAAAATTATGCTAATTCACGGCAAATTTAATTTAAATATTTATTTTTATTATCATTTGGAACAACATTTTAAACAATTTAAAACATTTTATTGTAACATTTAACTTAAAATTATTTTTTAATTGTTAAAAACATATTTTTATATAAAAAATAGTTCTTTGCTTTTCACGAATTTTTTTTTATTTTTTTAAGAATCTTTGAATATGTGAAATAATCAAGTAGGCTTTGCCTTTTTCCAACAAAAGAAAGTTTGTTTTGTTTATTATTAGTAAAAATGACTCGTGGAAAGGTTGTTGATGAAAAAATTCGCTCAATTATTATCAATTTATTTAAAAAAGGAAAATCAAACGCGGAAATTGGCGATCTAGTTAATTTATCAAAGTTTACTGTCAGAAATATTATTCGAGTTTATAAAACAACGGGTACAATATCTACAAAACCTCGGTATGCGTCGAATCAAAATATCAGATGCTGATAGACGGGCATTGAAGAAGATTATTAGGAAAAACAGGCGTTCGAACTATGGTGAATTATCTGTTCTTTGGAGCGATGCTGTGGAGCGAAGTGTTTCAAGATCCACGTGCCATAGAGAAGCCCTTAAGTTAGGTTTTATAAGGTACTTACAAGGTAATTATATTGTAACTTATTCCAAATTTTTTTTTTTTGTAATTTTACTAATTTTTTTAGGCGAAAGAAAAGCCACTCTTGATTAAAACAAAAGAAAAACCGGCTTAAATGGGCTAAAAGTCACATTAATTGGACGAGTGATGAATGGAATAGTGTCCATTGGAGTGATGAGTCTCGTTTTGAAGTTTGTGTTGGGGACAATCGAAGCAGAGTTATTCGTCAGAAAAATGAAGCTTTCAATTCAGATTGTTCAAAAAAGAAAGTAAAATTTCCTGCTTCAGTTATGGTATGGGGTTCAATGTCTGCTAGAGGTGTTGGAAAACTTCACTTCATTGATGGAATTGTAAACACCAATAAATATTTAGAGATTTTAAAAAAATCGTTACTTCCAACAATGGCAGATGCATTGCAGAATAATAATAATTTTGTGTTCCAACAAGACGTGGCGGCCTGCCATATATCAAGAAAATCTTTAAAATGGCTTTAAATTCGTTTTGTAATAGCGATCACATAACAAACAAACCATTGATTAATCTAATTTTGACTGACTGTCACCATATGCTAGCTGAGGAAAACGACGCAATCTATATCGGCCTAGTTAGAGGAATACAAATTCTCCTAACACAACTGATAATAATAACACTGCTCGACAAAAATTAAACAAAAATTTCTCCTCGTAAACCTAACAATGAATTCCAGTAGAGTTTTATACACTGATTATCATGCAATTTTCAAATTATCACTTGTTTTTAACTCGAGTTATAACTAAAAAACTAAGGCCTTTTGTTTTTTATCTATGTTTATTATCCTTTATAATCACGTATCTTTAGTTTTTTAGTTATAACTCGAGTTATAATTGAGCTAAAAACAAATGGGATTTGAAAATCAAAGAGGAAGCTGTTTTCTATTACGTCAACAAAATATTTTGATTTCAAATACCTATTGCTGTTTAATATTTAATGGGACTCGAAAATAGATCAAAATGGCCTTTTTCATTAATTCGACCAATATTTTTTTAATTGAAATAAATTTATTATTAAACAATTATTTTACATGAATTTATGCATACATTGTTTTTGAGCTTCGATTCCGGAGATTACTTCTCCACCATCGAGTGTCCTTGATCATCTTTTAGTCCTTGTTTTTAATAAGAGGAAAAAACTAATTAAAGAAATAAACTCTCTTTTCCGATAATTATTCCAATTCCATATTTCTCCCATCAATTCAATTCGACCAATAATATCTCAAAACTCTGACGTGTTGTAAAAAATCGAAAAATTGAATGAAAATCAGCGTATAAAACTCTACCGGAATCCATTGTTAGGTTTACGAGAAAAATGTTTGTCGACCAGTGTAATTTATATATGAGTCAATGATTTATGAAAAGTACCTGGCCACCGAGCGATGCTCGGTAACTTTTTGCTTCAGTTAAAAGCTATATATTAATCCCAGAATACCCCCTCGCCCCCCGGGCCCCACCGACACTCGCCCCCACCCCCAATTCCGCCCTCATCGCCCCGTACTCCTCCACCACTGCACTCCCCACATCTCCCCCACCCTCACCTCCACCCCTCGCCCCCGCCCCTTCACCGAGTTTTTGTATTTCAAGCTTTGCAGTGGCCCACAGATTATGTGTATATAAATAAATACCGTATAATAATTTTTTTTAATTAAATAACAATTTTTGAGTTCATCAATTAAATTTACAAATTCTAATATAGAAAAAATACGTTTGTGGAATTTAAAACTCGATTTTTAATCAATTATTTTTTTTTTATTGAACCAATTTTATTACATGAAATAAAGTTTACAATGAATTTGAGGCTTCGACTTCGGAGATTACTTCCCTACTATCGACTACTCGACTGTCCTTGATCTTCCTGAGCTTCCGATAATTTATTTTAGTCCTTGTTTTTAATAAGAGGAAAAAATTAATATAATAAAAAACCTCTTTGCCATCTTGATCCTTTCAGGATCTCCGATATATCCTAGGATCTCCTCAATCCAATCAATTAAATTTTATTGAACCAATTATTTTACATGAATTAATGTATACATTGTATTTGAGCTTCGACTTCGGAGATTACTTCACCATCGAATGTCTTTGATTATCTTTTTAGTCCTTGTTTTTAATAAGAGGAAAAAACTAATTAAATAAAAAAACCTCTTTTCCGATAATTCCCCCTCAATCAATTAAATTGTCTAATAATAATAATAATAAATTTTATTGAACCAATTATTTTACATGCACTAGCGTATACATTTTATTTGAGCTTCGACTTCGGAGATTACATCCCCACCATCGACTGTTCTTGATCTTCTCGTGATTGCGATAATGTTTTTAGTCCGTGTTTGTAGTAAGATCAATTAATTTTTTTTTTTTAATTTTATTAAACCAATTATTTTACATTAATTAATGTATACATTGTATTTTTGCTTCGATTCCGGAGATTACTTCTCCACCATCGAGTGTCCTTATTCATCTTTAGTCCTTGTTTTTAATAAGAGGAAAAATCTAATTAGATAAAAAAACCTCTTTTCCGATAATTATTTCAATTCCATTATTCCCCAATCAAGTCGATTGGATTCTCATCAACACACCATCCAGTGTCCCATTCATCATCAATTCAATTAATTTTTTTTTTTTATATTTTTATTATTTTTATTAAACCAATTATTTTACATTAATTAATGTATACCTTGTATTTTAGCTTCGATTCCGGAGATTGCTTCTCCACCATCGAGTGTCCTTATTCATCTTTAGTCCTTGTTTTTAATAAGAGGAAAAATCTAATTAGATAAAAAAACCTCTTTTCCGATAATTATTTCAATTCCATTATTCCCCAATCAAGTCGATTGGTATCGTCCTCCACTCTCATCAATTCAACTATTAATTTTTTTTTTTTTTTTTTTATAAATTTTATTAAACCAATTATTTTACATTAATTAATGTATACCTTGTATTTTAGCTTCGATTTCGGAGATTGCTTCTCCACCATCGAGTGTCCTTATTAATCTTTAGTCCTTGTTTTTAATAAGAGGAAAAATCTAATTAGATAAAAAAACCTCTTTTCCGATAATTATTTAAATTCCATTATTCCCCAATCAAATCGATTGGTCCTCCTCTCCCTTCCTTTCACTCCAATTAAATTGTTTAACTTTTAATATATATATAATGATATTTATAATCATATATTAGTGGAATTTAAAATTAAAAAACTAATTAATTAATAAAAGGAAATTGAATAAAAATGTAATTATACATTTTTTTTCGAGAGAACCATCTGTGAATAATTATTTCAATTAACAAAAAACCCATCAAAAAGAACTTAACCGAAGATGAGACCGTGACAGATCGAATTGCCAACACAAAATCCCTATAACCCGTGTCTTCATCCAAATTGTTAGAGCCGTTTTCGAGAACCCGATTCTATATATAAGTATTGCTTGTTTAATATAATAAGATTATATATGAGTCAATGATTTTTGAAAATATTGAATATATGTAAATATCGTTAAAAGAGAATTTGTGTATTATATTTTTTAATGATTATTTACATTTCTTATTTATTCTAAAAAACATCTATAATACAAATAGAATACGTGGGGTGGAAAAAAACGGGGATAAAAAGAAGAAAATAACCTAAAAAGCGGAATGTTTATGATGATAGCGATCTGTTTGTGAGAACTGTCAGAAGTTGGGATCGTTATTCTTTAGTGGAGGAGATATAGAAGATAGAAGATAGAAGGGGGTGGCGAGCTATAGAAAGGTGTCCTTCCAGCAAATGATGGATGTGCTGGCTGGCAAGCAATGGGCCTTGAGGAAGAGAACGATTCGTGGGGAAAGCAGCTGACGCGTGCTGCAGAGGAATAATGACACCCGGGGAGATAAACAAGGGCCAGCCAGCCCAGGGATACACACATCCCCCGAAAAGCAACCCCCCCCTCTAGGAGAAACAAAAAAGGGCTGAGTGGTGTAGGGGGGGGGGCGATCTTGAGGGATTCCAGCCAGCATCAAAACAGCTTCTTTTTTCGCAGCGACGACCCTTGCTTAGCCAATCAAATTCAAATTATTCTGTCATCCGTTCATTTATCACAAAACAGAGTAAAGAAGGGGAAATGGCTTTACCGATACAAAATACATCTCTTTTTTTTTGAAAATCGAAAATATTAATATAATCATGTATAAGGAAACGTTATTATTAAAAAATAAAAAAAATAAAAAAAAAAAGTCAAGTGTGCAAGTGATTACACCAATAACGAGAGTTTCAAAATAAATTGGTAGAAAAAAATTGAGTTAAAAAAATACTTAAATGGTTTTCGATTTTTATACAAAAAAATAATCAGTAAAATATTTCATATGGAAAAATAAATTGATATGGCCATCCACATGACTTTACCATACTCCTATGGCCCCTCTATTATACATGGTTGGGCATAGAGTTCTACCACATTTTGAAGAGGTATAAAAAAATGAAAAAAATTTAACTAGAAAAAAAACTGAATATATTTTTGAAAAGAACATATAATACTTAATTGAAAAGTTTTTGTTTTGCCGAGAGTAGCAGAGTTGTTGATTCACAAAGAGAAACAAAGAGGTTGTCCTCTGCTTGATGCAAATAAACATAAACACATATATATATCGAGATGATATATCTGTATATATATATATTATTTATTTGTTTGAGACTATAGTTTCGAAGACTTGGTCTTCATCATCAGTCTTTCTTCAATTATAAATGTTTTTCATGGAGTCAATATCATATGGATATTGAAAACTTGGTGTTCCTTCGTCACTTCTGGTCGGCTAGGAACTAAATAATATATATACAGATATATATATGTGTGTATGTTTATTTGCATCAAGCAGAGGACAACCTCTTTGTTTCTCTTTGTGAATATAATACTTACATTATCAGACAAAAAAATGGGCGGGGGGGGGGGGGGCAAAAATGAAAATTCTAGTTATTTCGACCAAACTCAACTAAATTTTCTATACATATTCTGTTGACCCCCCAGAAGGGTAGAAATGCAAAAAGTAATATGGAGGGAGGGTCAAAGATGACAAATCTAGCCCTTTCGGCCGAAGTATGTATACAAAATTGGTTGGACTTGGTCGAAAGGGCTAAAATCGACTTAAAAATCAAAAAGACTAAATTCTTTTTGGTAAACAACTCAAGTTTGTAGTTGTTTGCCATAAAAGAATTTAGTTTTTTTGATTTTAAGTCGATTCTTCCACGTTGCCATTTATAGTCAAAACATCAAAAATGGAATGCAATAAGGTTATTCCTCTAGTATTAGATAAGAATTGATCGTTATTTTTGATTTTAAGCCGTTTCCTCCATGTCTTCAGCAATGGTTACCAATAATAATCGAAGCGTCAAAAATCTAATGTAGAATGGTTATTCCTCGACTATTAAATGAGAATAGATCATTATTTTTGAATTAAAGTCAACATGAACTCCAAATTTCAAGTGATATTTGATTAATAATAAAGGAATAAGCATATTAATATTTCAAATGAATTTGGATAAAGTTTAGCAACGATCCGTTGCAGTTTATTTAATCTATGTGTATTTTAGTTCGAGCTTACATTTATTAAGATAGAGATTAGTTTTATTAGCAAGAGGAATCGAAAACAAGCTCAGACTTGTTTGATCAAATTGGATTATATAGATTTATCTATCGGATACTTATAAGAGTTCCCTTTTAACTATTAATGTGTTTATACAATAACTATATATTACAATTATTTATTGCAGGGTCCAAGGTCCACATCCTATGTATCCTTGGGCCCGTGCTACTGCAGGTGTGGTCCCCGGGAACCCAAAAGAGACACTCTCCAGCAATTACTTCGCTCCACTCAGGACGTTCCAGAGATATCTCTCTCACCCACGCGTCTTCCAGGTTAGATTTTTGGTATTTTATTAAATATTAAATATAAGAGCCCTCTCCCAGGTGTATGTTAAAGTTTTCTGGATGTCTCGATCAGTTTTTTTTTTTTAGTTTGAAAATCTTATAATTTTAATTTTTAAACCATTCTCCCCCCCCCTCTTAATTTTAAGTTCAATTTCAACCAAAATCTAATCAGCTCTTAATCTCAATGCACCAAAACTACGTGTGAAATTTCGTTTTGATATTCACACTAGTTTTTGAGCTAGTGCGTCCACAAAAATTTGGCACTATACTCACATACTAACAGACATTTTGACAAAACGATTAATATCTCAAAAATATAATTTTTTCGATGTTTACTTATAAGGGCTTTTTTGTAGACCGAAATGCTCTGGTTTTGCTCAATTTTTTTAATCAAAATATTTTAATCCATTTTTGAGATATTTCGAAAAAACGAAGTAAAAAAACACCATTTTTATGCACGATTACAATACTTGACCATAACATATATTAAAGTAAAATAAATAAAAATTTAATTTCGCAGATGATTAAAAAAAAACTGCACATCTGGGTTAAATTTCTCTGCCAATTCATTTAAATTTGCAGAAATCGTTACGTGTGTCTTTGAAAAAGTTTTTATCCAATTTTCGTTTAACAAAACTCTTCTGTTTTTGATAAACGCCCGTGAAATTATCCCAGTATTTTTTTCTTCGGCCACTCATCAAATGAACTCTCATTTCAGAGCTTAATTTTGTTTAGCAAAATGATCCGTTAAAAGTTCCGTTATCTCTCATTTAACGGGCGGAAATTAAATGTTTATAGACAGTAATAAAACAAAGGTTTCCGAACAATTTTACTGTAAATGAGTCCAGAGATGAAGAGGGCTATGGGGCTGGATGACTGGAGAAATTAAGTATCGAGTCGGGATGGCTGGATCTGTTGAAACAGACATGAATGAATTCTTACCACTAGAATGTCCACTAGCTAACGTTTAATCAATATTACTATTCGGTAGGCGTATTGGATTCACAAAACGTAGAGACAAATCATTTTTAACCAAAATTCGATACCCACGAACTGTAGAATCGAGGGGTTAACTGCGAACTAATATGCTTTACACCTACTTCCACTTGTACTTCCAAATATTTCCAAGTACTTTCAAAATACTTCCAAAGAGATGTACACCTATTTCCAATCGCGGATCACCCCTCGTGAAGAATAGTAGGTAGCTCTTAGAACCTTCATTCCAGTCCATTGTGGGGGACTCGTTATATTTTGGGGCCTTTAGCTTCAGAATGTCATGTTCAAAAATGGAGAAAATATTTTCTTTTGAATGATTTCATTGTAAATTTAAAACTTTGTTATGATAAAAGAATGAACAAATTGGAGAAAAATGAAATTTTTACAAGACCCTGTTTGTAGTTTCGGTGAAGTAATAATTTTAAATGATAATTATCTAAATCTAAAAGATTTAATGAAAAATTTCAATTTGCCGATGGTTATAGATTCGAATTTTCTTAGAAAACATCATAAGAGGGTGGCATCTATTAAATCCAATGGAATGGATTATTTTTCATTATATGTCGGGAATCGAACCCGAGTGCCAGTAACAGCAATCCGGCCCAATCTGACTCACCTGCGAGGTGCGAACCTCTCTGACATATGTAAACGCATACATATTTTTAGTCAAAGATTGTTATCTTCATTTGTAAAATTTCGCATTCTAGTGATTCTAAATTTAAACATATAGCCATGCCATATAGTTCGAATAAAGGTCGTTAAGTGTTTCGAAATTCGAAGGGCAATATAATGACTTTTCCAAATTGAATATGAAAGATTTTAGTTTGCCAATGGTAATATAGAGTGGGCCATTTAACTTTTGGAATTTGAATCGACTATAAATTTTTTTTTTTCAAAATTAAGAGTTTATTAGAAAGATTGGACATTTTCATTTATAGATTCAAATTTTCTTAGAAAATCATATCATAAGATTATGTCATCTAGTAACTCCGATGGAATGGATTATTTTTAATTATATGTCAGAAGGGTTGTTTTTCACCTCTCGGAATCGAACCCGAGTGCCAGTAACAGCAATCCGAGCCATCTGGTTCACCTTTTACCAATTTTACAAATTACGATAACAATTATTGAGTAAAAAATATGTGTTCTTAGGCCTGGTTGTATGTCGCAAGTAAATACTTTTACTACTAACACAGGGTAGATGGTAAATGGAGGGATTGGGATGGCCAATCAGATGCCAGGCACTGACAGTCCCTGGAATCTGATTGGCCATCCCATTCGCTCCATTTACCATGTACCCTGTGTTAGTGGTAAAAAGCATTTACTTTGCGACATACAACCGGCCCTGAGAGGTTCACACCCCACAGATGAGCCAGATGGCCCGGATTGCTGTTACTGGCACTCGGGTTCGATTCCCGAGCACGTGAAAAACAACCCCTCTGACATATAATTAAAAATAGTCCATTCCATCGGATTTAATAGATGACACCATCTTATGATTTTCTAATAAAGATTTAATATTTTCTTACCTAGAGTCAATATTAAAATAAAAAGGCCGAACTGAATAGATTTTGGGCTTTATAACTTCTGGCTTAAAAAAGCAGAAAATATTATTTTTTAAATGATTTTATTGAGATTTTTGTAATGAACAATTTATTTTATTATATTTAAGCTTATTATCAATAACGTATAATGCAGTGTCTATCGTAAATAATTATTCATTTTTTTGACATTTATTTTATTTGATAAATATGCGGGTGAGCGATACGTTCATTAAAATCTAATCAAAGAAGGTGAGTAAAAAGGGTAGAATGATCGCCTTTCTTTTAGAGCTAAGGCATTGAAAAGAAGCCAAATACAAGTCCAGACCTGTACCACAGTATTAGATATTAATTTCTTCTTCTTCTTAATCTTCTCAATAGGCCTTAATGCCTGTTTCTCCGAATGAAGGACGTTGTTCCATTCGATTTTTAGTCAGGGTGTGCATTTAGGCCCGCTTTCCATCTTTTTTTTGGCCTTCCTCGGCTTCTTGCACCCTGGGGAGGACATTCTTTTGCTACTTTTGCCAATCGGTCCTCTCCATCTACATGGGCTGCCCATTCTCTTTTTCTAAAACCGACCCAGTCGACTATATCGGGTATGTTCACTGCGGATTCTATCTCTTAATCTTAATTTCTTAATTTCTATTATTCTAGAAACAGCCCATTTGACTTTAGATAAGAAAATATTAATTCAAAATTATTAATTCAACGAAACTGGGAAAACTTAACGAGTCTTGTAAATGTTTCAGTTTTTCTTCCGATTTGTTCATTCTTTGATCATAACAAGGGCTTAAACTAACAATGAAATAATTCAAAATAAGAGGTTTACTTCATTAACATGCTGAAACTAAAGCTCCCAAAATTTAACGAGTACCTCAGAATGGAAATATAAACATTTTGACATTCGAATGCAGGGTCTTCGACTTTCTATTCTTCAGTTATCTTTGGGATCGGAACTTGGTTAAAAAAGAATTTTCTCCTTGTTTTAAATCCGTGTGAATCCAATACCAGTATCGCAGTGTTTCCCAAACTTTTTTGTGCCATGATCCACCTAAGCTTTTCTAAAATTCTTATGCCCCTTCTGTAAATTTTTTTATAAAAGAAATTTGTTTTTGTTATTTATATTAGCAGAGGTGACTGTGTGTCAGTGGTTGGAGTGTCGGGTCGCTGACTCGAAGATCGCTGGTTCGAGACCGAGTCTCGGAAGATAGATATTTGCAGTCGCCTCCTGTTGGAAAGTAATGGCAACCTACCAAGAGTATAATTGCCTAGTAACCTCTCCGAATTAGCCGTTCGGAACCGGCTTTAAAAAGTAGGTCCCGTATATCTGTGTAAAACAACTAAACACACTCAGCACAGGTATATGTGGAGAGGCGCCGTCACCCGTTTCGGGTATGGCACTCGAAGAAGAAGAAGATATTAGTATACCAGCTACAAAGCCCGCCTTCGGTGGGCATCTTACTAGCCAAAAGAGTTAGCCACCTAGACTCTGTAGTGGGCTTTGATGAATAATTTTAATAACTTTTTAGTTAAAAAGTAATGGATAGTTAAATAAATAAATAAATGTTATAATTCACATTATTTCGAAATGTTATTATTTTTGACAAGTTGCAAGGATAGTGAAGAAAAAAATTATTCCATTTCCAAATAATAAGTATTTATTGACCTGTCATTCTTTTTTGCCCCCCCCCCCTTTCCTTTAAAACCAACGTTTCGGAGGATTCTTCTCGCCTGCTTCAGGGTTTTAAAGGGTCAGGGGTCTCTCCTCAAGCACTGTTTGAAATTTGTCCTTTCTTAACGAAAGCGTTAAATAGAATGCCCCCCCCCTTAAAAAATTTTATTTGTCATGAACTATTATAGAGGCTTTTAAAAATAAAAAAATCACGTAGGAGTCGTTTCAATTTTGGTTAATATATACTATATATATATAGATAAATAGATAAATAGATTTAAGATAAAGTGGAGTAACTTACACTAAAATAAGCTGACATGTTTTGATGTGGCCATCCACTTGACTTTACCATACAACTTGGCCCCTCACTTATATTTAATATTTAATAAAATTTTTTTATTCATGTAGGGGAGTGGGGTTAGTTTTTGCTTTTTAGACTTCTGGGATCCCACTGATTATGTATACAAAATTTGGTTTTGGTCAAATGGCCAAGATTTTAACTTTTGACCATGAACCCCCTCCCTCCGATTTTGGGTGGTTAGTTTTTGCATTTTTAGACTTCTGGGGCCCACTGATTATGTGTACAAAATTTGGTTGAGTTTGGTCAAATGGCCTAGATTTTTAATATTTAACACCCCTCCACTGCCCTTAATTTTGGGTCGATATGCACCAAAATCTAATCAGCTCTTAATCTCAATGGACCAAAACTATGTGTGAAATTTGGTTTCGATATTCACACTATTTTTTTGAGCTAGCTCGTCCACAAAATTTGGTAACACACAGACTAATAGACATTTTGACAAAACAATTATTATCTCGAAAAATATAATTTTTTCGATGTTCACTTATTAGAGCTTTTTTGTAGAGCGAAATGCCATGGATTTGCTCAATTTTTTTAATCGAAATAGTTTCAGCCGTTTTTGAGATATTTTGAAAAAAAAGGAAGGAAAAAACAACACTTTTTTCATGCACGATTACAATACTTGACCATACCCTGTTTGGTAAAGTAAAAATGCATATTTAAATGTATATTACACATTTTCCCCACCAGAAAATAACATATTTTTCCATTTAAAATTTTTTTCTGGAAAATGTATGGCCTATATTCTTCTAAAACCGAAATAAATAAAAATAAAACACAAATACATACCACTAGGTCGAGCCCATTTTCGAATTGCTCCCGTGTGGGGCGTGGACCCCACGTTGGGAAACACTGGCATATCGAGTTTCACTCTGTCCTCCAATTTTAAGATTGAAATCATGTGAGTATTTTTTTTTTAATCTAATGTCTATAGGCTATATTTTCGCTAAATATGATATCAATAATTTTAAAGCCTAGAATCAAAGATCTTATTAGATATATTTTATTCATATCAGAAGGGTACCCCCCTAGAGGAGTCTAACTCAGATGCCAACCTTTTTTTCCGGGCAGTGGAATCAAAACCAATCCCTTCTGACATAAATAAAATATATCTCATCAGATCTTTGATTCTCAACTTTAATATTCTTGCTAACAATTTTGTTGAAAATATATCCTCTAGTGACGTTAGATATTTACAAAAAAAAAAAAAAAACGCCATTTTGTTTAAAAATTTAAAAACTCCTTTGATTTCAATAATTTATTATTTTTTAAATTTAGAAACAACTCTTTTTCCATAAAATGTAAAAATAAATAAAATAACAGAGGAAATGACAACGCTCATAAAAGTTGATCGAAATACTACTACGTATACTCTTGCTCATAAAAGTATAATATAATATATTGAATTTTGCTTTTTTTACGACAGAGAGATAGGAGAAATATTTACCATTTATTCCTTGCCTTCCTTACTTTAATACCTTTCGAAAAATGAGAATATAAGCGTTAACGTCCCCCACCATTATTTACTAATATTTTTCCGTGTTTGTTTGGTACAAAAAAATTATAAAAACTGATCACAATAACTTATTGTCTAATTGAAGGAGACAATAAAAGAGTGTGTCTTCTGCTGGAATTATAAATTTTATTTATAACGAGACTATAGTTTCGAGGGATTTGCTTACATTAATTCGTGTGAATCATTTGTAATAGACTGATGATCACATAGATTTAAGGGGAATTTTCAAAAAGGGTTTTATCGAGGGGTGATCCGCGATTGGAAGTAGGTGTACATCTCTTTGGAAGTATTTTGAAAGTACTTGGAAATATTTGGAAGTACTTGAAAATATTTGGAAGTGCTTGGAAATATTTGGAATTGCTTGGAAATATTTGGAAGTAATTGGAAATATTTGGAATTACTTGGAAATATTCGGAAGTGCCTGGAACTATTTGGAAGTACTTAGAAATATCCGGACGTGCTTGGAAATATTTTGGAAGTACTTGGAAATATTTGGAAGTACTTGAAAATATTTGGAAGTACTTGGAAATATTTGGAAGTACTTGGAAATATTTGGAAGTACTTGGAAATATTTGGAAGTACTTGGAAATATTTGGAAGTGCCTGGAAATATTTGGAAGTACTTGGAAATATCCGGAAGTGCTTGGAAATATTTGGAAGTGCTTGGAAATATTTGGAAGTACTTGGAAATATTTGGAAGTACTTGGAAATATTTGGAAGTACTTGGAAATATATGGAAGTGCCTGGAAATATTTGGAAGTACTTGGAAATATCCGGAAGTGCTTGGAAATATTTGTAAGTACTTGGAAATATTTGGAAGTAATTGGAAATATTTGGAAGTATAAGCGGAAGTAGGTGTACAGCATATTAGGTCGCGGTTCACCCCTCGGGTTTTATTTTATTTGTATGACGTCATCTTTCTATAAATATCATAAATTAATCTAACGTCAGATTACACCAACTAAATATTAACTTGAAAGTTTTTGCCGAGAGTAGCAAAATTTTTATATATTGAAGGAGACAATAAAAGAGTGTGT
>JALMQS010000149.1:1232825-1271988 GCA_024734495.1 Forficula auricularia
CCTCTATTGAATTTGAAAGCTTACAATGACTAATAATAATAATAATAATAACAATAAATTTTCCAATTTGTGAAAATAGAATCCAATAAAACACAAAGAAAAACAATCTAAAAGACAAACACACTCCTTGTCAATATAGCAGTCAGAGAGGTTGGTTTTATAATATTATGTTGTTTAAAGTAAATAAATAAATATTTGTGTTTTATTTTAGAGAATATAATTTGTTTAAAGAGCAGTCCATATAAAATAAACATGTTTGTCGGGAACTTCGATGTTTTTAAAATTCCTATCATCATCAAAACATAGATTCTTGTATGTTATACACTCATTTAATTAGAAAATATATAAACAAGTTCCTTCCTTATTTCTTTAGTTTATTAAAATTTTGCAGCTTCATTACTTCATATGGGCGATCCATATTCGACTTATTGCATTCGCATTTTCGGCCTGAAGGATCCCGATCATACAGTTGATATTCAATTGTTCTAGCCATTATGCTATCAAATTGAAAGTTTTTTGCCGAGAGTAGCAGAATTTTTATATATTGAAGGAGACAATAAAAGAATGTGTCTTCTGCTGGAATTATAAATTTTATTTATTTATAAAGAGACTATAGTTTCGAGGGCTTTGCCATCTTCATCAGTCTATTACAATGGATTCACTGGAATTAATTTATGAATCCATAAATTTATGAATTCATAAATTAATTCCTGTGAATCCATTGTAATAGACTGATGAAGAGGGCAAAGCCCTCGAAACTATAGTCTCTTTATAAATAAATAAAATTTATAATTCCAGAAGAAGACACACTCTTTTATTGTCTCCTTCATTATGCTATCACTATCATCTTATTGAGTTATTAATATTTACTCTTATGTAAATAAAATATACTTAAACTTTTTTCATATTAGTGAATATTCAAAGCATATATGTAAATCCCGGTGAGTAGCCATTTGATACCCAGAGCTGTCAATTCAAATGCCTATATTTAAGGGGCGACCGTTTGGATCAATGTATATGTACATTGTACACACTTCTTAAAATAATCTATTGAAATTTTAAGAAATTATTCTTAAATTTATTTATTACGTTCAGAAAAAAATTAAAAGTAATACAGAACTGGATTTCCTCCCTACCCTTTGTCTTTCCCGAGTCTTACAATATTCAAACATTTGAGATTCTCAAGGGTGCGCAGATCCATTCGACTCCATCCATATATACCTGCTTTATTACCTATGAAAGATATTCCCATCTCATCCTCCAAAATATTCCTTAGTAACTTAGTCCTGCCTCAACCTGTGCCCTGACATCTGAGTAGTTGGATTAGATTAATTAGATTTTTCCCCTATCTTCTCTAATTCTATTAAGGGCTTACTTATTTGTACTTGTATCGACCCATTTAATCTCCAACATTCTTCTATAGCACGGCATTTCGAAGGCCTCCAGTCTCTTTCTCTCTGCCTCTTGAATCGAATTTGCATTCATTCAAACCAATGCTCCACACAGCAACATTGATTTCACCGATTTCAATTTTTGCATATTCTCATTTAGAAATGTCTCAAATGTTAAGAAAAATATTTTTTGTAGATAATATTTTACTTTTATCGTTTTGATTAATTCACATACTCACCGTAACCCGAGAACGAAAGGTCATAGAAAGTTATTCAGAAGATGATTAAATTTTTGGCTCACCAGCTTCAGGAAGACTAGATGAAAAAAATACTATCATACAGAAAAAAAGAATCAATCTTGGATGGATCTTGAACCATTGTTGCAAATAAGTTTAAACTAAGTTTTAATTGACAAGTCACCCCTTTATACCAAGTTTTAGCTTTCCAGTTAACACCTTTTGAAGATATTATTAACCTTTTTTTTCGATCCTATTTATGAGTTCTCTCACTTGGTGCATGGATTAATTAATTTTTTATTTTAAAATAAAATTATTCCATCTTCTTGCATTCCTATAACTAAGAAGGTAAAAGTGAAAACTTTTTTAAGAAGTCCACAATAAATTTTCAATTTTTGCCAGGATTTGAGTAAAAATGCTGAAATTTGACACAGATATATAAAATAGTTTATTAAAAAATAATTTTATAATTTTAGTTTTACTACTACATAGTTACAAAAAATATTAAAGACTCACAAAAAGAAAATATTTTTTTATTTATTTATTTATTATTATTTTCTTCATTTTTAAAAGCGATATTCAAAAAAAAATCTTACACTTCTTTTGATTAAAAAATAAATTACAAACATTTGGATACCAGAATGAAAGTTACTAAGTTATAGTGGGCAGAAAAACAATCATGCTTGAAAATACCTATTATCTGTCACATTTTAGACCTTCAAAATTTTAATAAGAGAAATAATTCCTAATTTTTGAGTAAATTCACTACTTCATTTGGCATATAATGATGATGTGGATTGTTTCAAGACACTCATTAGAAAAGAACGTTATATTTATAATTATTATTATTACTTACAAGGTATGATCAAGTATTGTAATCGTGCATGAAAAATGTGGTTTTTTCTTTCTTTTTTTGAAATATCTCAAAAAGGCTGAAACTATTTTGATTAAAAAAATTGAGCGAAACCATGGCATTTCGCTCTACAAAAAAGCTCTTATAAGTGAACATCGAAAGTTTTTTGAGATAATAATTGTTTTGTCAAAATGTCTGTTAGTTAGTCTGGTTGTTAGTCTGTGCGTTACCAAATTTTTGTAGACGAGCTACCTCAAAAGCTAGTGTGAATATCGAAACCAAATTTTACATGTTGTTTTGGTCTATTTAGATTAAGAACTGATTAAATTTTGGTGCATATCGACCCAAAATTAAGGGATGTGGAGAGGGGGTTACAAATTAAAAATCTAGGCCATTTGTGCAAACTCAACCAAATTTTGTACACATAATCAGTGGAACCCCAGAAGTCTAACAATGCAAAAACTAACCACCCAAAATGGTGAAGGGGTCAAAAATTAAAAATCTTGGCCATTTACCAGACTCAACTAAATTTTGTATACATAATCAGTGGGACCCCAGAAGTCTGAAAATGCAAAAACTAAACGCCCAAAATGGGGGAGGGGGTATAGTCAAAAAATGAAAATATTGGCTCTTGTACCAAACTCAACCAAATTTTCATATATATAATCAGTGGGCCCCCAGGAGTCTAAAAATAGAAAAATTAACCCCCTCACCCTACATGATTATAAATAATTTTTATTAAATATTAAATATAAGAGAGGGGCCAGGTTGTATGGTAAAGTCAAGTGGATGGCCACATCAGAACACGTCACCTTATTATTATTTTGATTTATTTTTTTAATATATTCAAGAAAACTAAAATTCTAACTGGAGTTTAACTTCTTGAATACTCTGTATTCTAATCCCCGGCGGTAATTATAAAGGAACTGCTTTAATCAATTTCGCATTCTCTCCCGCTGTCTCTTTCTCTATCTTTCAGGATCATCTTTGTGAATTAAATTGCTTTGTAGATGTCGATCATAGCCAAATGCTAATTCAATTTGACCTTAGAATAAAGTTTCAATGTCCTTTCATCCTTTTGTTGACCTCAATTAGATTTCTCTCTATTATATACCATTATCTATTTCTCAATAATAGAATATATTCTATAATATATTATTTATTAATCATATTAGAAACTACTAGAGTAGCTTCTCATGTACTGGTTAAGGCATTTGACCCCAAGCACCATTTTTAATAATAAATTCAAGGATCTCATCAAATTATTTACTACTGAGATATAAATACATACAATGCAGCAAACTCTATTTTTAAGTATGACGATTAAAATTGTCCATAGAAATAGAAATTAAATGGCAATTTGAACTCTTTTTATATTGTCCTTCGAATTTTGAATTTCTTCAAAATTCGAAATATTCAATCAATTTATTTTAATTGGAAAGTTTTTATTTTGCCAATTCTCTTACTTTATCTAATGCGAAGCATGGAGAAAGTATTGTAATCGGTCTCGCGGCAAGCGGGACTTCAAAGAGTCCTGAGTTAAAGACTACGACACCCATGGTCTCAATTAAAGTAACAAATTGTAGTATTCAATTAGGTTGAATTTTAGCACGTGACGGATTTCCCAAAAATCACATAGGAAGATCACGAGAGGCCAAAAAGTGCGATTTTTTCATTGTGTCCGTTCGGATGGATGGATGGATGGATGTTATAGTTTTTTTCGTCCACAATTTTTCCACACCGTTGAACCAATTTAAATGAAATTGAAAACCTACCATTACTTTAACAAAATGAAGCGTTGATTAGTTTTTGGTACATATCGGCCCACAAACATTAGTATTTTATTTCAGTACTTTTTTAGTTTTTTCTAAATATCTTGAAAATGACTTAACCAATTTTGATGATATTTAATATCCTAATTAAAAACCTTGGGGTCCACAAAAAATGTTTAATAAAAGAAGTTTCAAAGTCGATTCATCTATGTCTTCAGCAATGGTTATCAATAATAACCGAAACGTTTAAAATCCAATGTAAAATGTTTATTCTTGAAGTATTTAGATGAGAATCGATCATTATTTTTGAATTTAAGTAAACATGGACATAATATAAATAACAAGTAATATCTGATTAATAATAAAGGAATATACATATTAATATTTCAAATGACTTTGGATAAAGTTTAGCAACGATCCATTGCAGTTTATTTAAACTATATGTTCTGGCTATGTGTTTAAATTTAGAATCACTAAACCACGAAATTTTACAAATAAATATTTAATGTTTAGACCGATAGATATGCTCGGAGAGTTTAACCTCACACCCTCACAGGGTCGCCATTGGGCGCGGATTACTAATTTAAACACTCGGGTTCGATATCCAGAGATAGTAAAAAACATCCCTTCTAACATATAATTAAAAATAATTCATTCCATCTCGGCTCTAATAGATGAAAACTTTATTAATTTTCTTAGATATCTATTTTAGGATTCCATATATAATTAAAACGGAACCCAATTTTTAGTCGCTCCGTTTATTTGTCTCTACGTCCGTGGGTTGAAGATCTCTACGAGTGGTGGCTTTACTGTCACCAAGGATTTCATTCATTTAATTAAATATTTTATTTATATGACTCGAAGGATGGCCAAAAGATCCTCTGGTACTATTATGGAGATCTCCGTTTAGACTTTAGAGCATCTTTCTCGATCTTGAAGAAATCGATTTTTCTGTATTGAGTTGATCCATATGAATTCGAAAAAAATAAAAAAATAAAAGAAATAAAAGGAAGATGGCGCCAATGACCTTAGTAGTCACCGGCCTTAAAACTTAATTATAATATCAATTCGATGCCCTTCTCAACTCTTTTTTTATCATTACTGATATTTCTTTAAAAATATCCTTAAGTAAAATTAGGCAATTTTTTATTTTTATATTTAAAATGGTGTCAGATGACTCTAAAATTACCATTTATCAAAAGTAATTATTATACCTGCCAGATGTTCAGGTATTGGTTAGCTTGAAATTCTATTCTCTCGTTATCAACGGTAAATAAGAACGAATTTGACCTCTGAAGATTTTCGAAATATATAAGGTACTATTTCCTCGGCATGGGAATCCAAATCGCTCTTGGCCGTCTCTTTTATAAAAGAAAAACATTTTAAGCCCGACTATTTAAAAAAAAATCGAGTTTGTCTGCAAATTAGTTTACTAGCGATAGCCGAACGTGACAACGTCATAAGAAAAATACCATTCCATCAGTATTTTCTTATGACGTTGTCACGCTCAACTATCGTCAGTAAACCGTTCTTTATAGACAACCGATTTTTTTCATAAAATTCTTCGTTCAGAAAATCATTTTAAATTTTCGCAAAATACTTGAATAAGAATTTATTGTTTAAATTTCTACCTCGATCATGTTAAAATTTAATTTTTGATTTTATTATTTCATAATATTAAATTTTTGTATTGACATTATTTCTTTCGGCAAGTAAACTGAATAAAAGTTGTTGTTCAATTAGTAACTTAATTATTTTTGCAAATTTAATTGTAATTTGTGTTGTAAAAAAGTAATAATTTTGAATAATTTATTATAAGAATAAACTGTGATTAAATTATTGTTCATAAATCTTAAATTTAAAATTTAAAATTTGGAAACACCAATAAAATTTTTGTAACTGTAGCTTTTAAAAAAGCCCGCCTCAATCTTTGTCGCTCGTTCCGCGCTCTCGCTTGCACTTCAAGCCTTAAATGGAACGCCTCAGAGCGAGGTAACGCCGCATGAGTCATGTTTTTTCGTGCGTGTAGCCGGCTCCATCGAATTATAAGACGTTGTCACATCAAAAAATCGAATATTAGAGAGCCGGGCCTCGTATCGAGGGTTAACCTTCAGACAACGATACAAATTATTGCAATAACAACTCGGATTCATAAGTGATTTAAAAAATAAATAAATAATAGAAGAATCTAGGTATCAGCTAGGGCAGGGCTGTCCAACCCGTGGCCCGCATGTGGCTCAGCACTGCAATGAATGCGGCCCGACATAAAATCATAAACTTCTTTAAATCATTATATGTACTTACTAGAAATTGTACCTGAAACAATTTGCTCTGATGATTTTTTTCTCTAAAATAAGAAACCTTAAAATCAACCGAAAAGTTCTAGAAAAATAAAAGTGATAATTTTAAATTTTGAATCTGGAACTATATTTCAAGATTTCCCGAAAAATAATCACCATTTTTGTCTATTTTAGACTCGATTTTCATTAGATATAATTTTTTTACTTGCTCACTTTCTGATTGAATGTATAGAAATACAATTTAGATACTGATCTGAAGAAAAATTTAATAATGTCTCTTTAATAGAATTTTTAAATATTTATCTACCCAAATATTACAGGCTTCATAATATTATATACTATATGGTATAACTTTTTGTAAGTAGATATGTATTTACATATACGCGAAGCTATTTTCAAGAATACAATTTCCGAAATGTAAAATTCGAAGCTCACTAAGAGGTAAAAAAATAATCAAATTCTTATTTTTAAATAGGTACCGATCTTCATCTCATATTTAAATTTTCTAAAATATTTATTATTTCAGTAATTAAAACTTCTCAATAAAACCTCGTATACTGACGATTTATATTTTTAAAAATATTAATTATTTAGTCATAATTTTTTTGATGATTGAGTGGTTGGTTAGTGTATATTTTTAACCAATAATAATTGGTAATAACATCTGTAGAACTGTATGTGGTTTTGTAAATTTGTGATGGAATTTATTACAAATAGATGATTATTTGTTATTTTATTTATTAACTATTTATTTAAATTTTTATTCCTATTAAATGTTGATTTTTAATTAATTGAAAAGTTAAGTGAAAATCACTTGACACACACGCTAGTTCTTTAAAACAATCTCCAATCAATTGGGCATGTCTTGCAAAAGTTTTTATTTTATATGAAATTATTTTCCTTCCTGATATCTAATCAAGTAACGGTATTCTTTTCCCTTTGCTCTATTTTTTGCTTTGAAATGCATTTATTTCGTTTCGAGTTCAAGCAGCCAGCGGGCCAAGTGCTTAATATTTAGTTTTTTATGAGGTGTCGCGTTTTGTCTATTTCAACTGCATTTTTGAAAATTGTTCAAACCTTCATGATAGACAAGGTAATCATTTAAATACAATTTTTAAAATCTTTTGGATAATTTACTGATTCTAAAAATAAAAAACACCTCATATCTACATAATATATTACTTTGTTATGGTGAATATCATTATTCTAAAAGTATTAACTATACAATTGGATGTTGATGAAAGCAGTCCACGGTGGTTGTAAAAAATAAGACTATAGAGGTTTTATTATTTTACCATTTAAGGGGAAGTAATTATGATTTGAACTACTTACATTGACTTTTTGTTACCCTGAAGAAGGAGAGAATAAAATCTCCGAAACGTCTGTTTAACAATTAAATGGTAAAATAATAAAACCTCTATAGTCTTATTTTTTTACAACCACCGAGGACTGCTTTCATCAACATCCAATTGCATATTTATACCAGTCCGTCTCCTAAAGAAAAACTCTATGTATTAGCTATAATTTTTTATTAATAAATATTAATATCTAGACAAACGGCTTAAATGTCAGCCAACTTCGGAAAAACGGGTGATGCATTTGCCATGTGTATGTATAGAGTATTTAAACGAACCATTTCAAGCTACTTTTTACCACCCCCCCATAGCTCAAAAACTATTAGACCTATACACTTGAAATTTTGCATGCATAATAAGATCCACTAGAACACCTGGAATCCCAAATTTCATTAATAAATATATTATAGTTCTTGAGTTATTCAGCTCTGAAAAGTGTCAATTTTAACACTGACTAACTGACTGACGTACATATCAAAAACCTAAAGTACTTCCGCTGATCCTAGAATGCTGAAATTTGGAATAATGGTAGAGTTTGGGCTACAATTAAAGGAAAAAAATCGAAACTTTCCCTTTTTCAAGACCTAAATTTTATTATAGGCTTAATTAACATAATAGTGAAAATACAATCAAGCTAGAATTCTGAAATTTGGTATACTGGTAAAGCTTGGCACATTAATAAAGGAGAAAATTGAAAAACATAAGCTTTCCCTTCTTAGGGGCCCGAAATGAAGGGGTAAAATTTATGAAAAACCGACCGGGTTTTTAACAGATATTTTATGAGAAATATTTAATTATTAATATAAATGTTAAAATGTAATTATTTAGATAAATTAAAGAATAAAACTTTTCAAAAATAATGATATCTGACCAAAATCATAAATGTGAAAAAGGGCCAAGTTCGCCGACAAAAGGTTGAGATTTAAACAGGTACCAAGTTCTATAGCAGTTGCTTAAATCATAGCTATAGGGATGTACAACGTTCTTCAATTGATTGAAATGAAAATTTGTTACTTTCTTTGATATTAAATTTATAACTTGGCAAGTTTTATATCCAACTAAATTGTTTGTAGTATAAAATAGAACTACTAGCAAAGCTAAATTTTAAGATCGTATTAAATTACATCATGTTAAAAGTAAGTTATTGACTAATACAACATGACAAGTTATAAATTTTATTTCAAGGAACGTAACAAATTTTCTTTTAAATCAATCGAAGAACGTTGTACATTCCTATATCTATGATTTAAGCAACTGCTATGGAACTTGGTACCCGTCTAGATCTCAACACTTTTGTCGGCGAACCGAACTTGACCCCTTTTTCACATTTATGTTTTATTAGTATTAGTATATTTTATCTGCGGCCCCAGAAATTTTTTTCCCTTCAAATGTGGCCCGAGTAAGCCAAAAGATTGGGCACCCCTGACCGAGGGGGAATCTGCGGGCGATAGCTTATTTATTAGGATAATTTCGAAAAGTTGAGAATATTCCCATTTCATATTCCAAAAAGACAACGAGCAAGCGAGTTTAATGCTTGCCCATGGGGCATGAATACAAACTTCTATTTTATAATTTTATTACACAGGGATCTAAATTACGAAATATTAACTAAATTGCTACTTTGTTGAAAATATATTGCAAGCGAGATAGATTCTATATTAGATATTTTCCAAGAATTTTCATCTTCTAAGAGATAAATAGAATCCACATGCCGAGTGAAATTATCCAGCCGTGAGAATTTGTCATATTATGTGTATATGTGTGAGTTTGCATCTGTTATATTATATAAGTTTATAAAGTTTATAGAAAATGCGTCAAATAAGAAAGCATGTGTTGCGATGAGTTTTCAGGTGGAAATTTCGATTAAATTAAATTAAAAAGATTTTAATAATGTTTGAGTGGCAGCCGAACCAAACGATTATAATTATTACACCTTTGAGAATAGAAAGGCATTGGAATATGTTTTAATTATATTACGGGGAGGATTTATCAATTCAAGTGAAAAAACATGTAAAGATGGAAAGGAAATTGGGGAAAATATATGTGAGTTAAATATGGAAGAGGAAGCAGCTAGGCAATGAATTCGAAATTTAATTCCACAAGTAACTTTTACGCCCAATTTTACAGTTGACGAACTGAATGTCGACCATGAAATTCCCAGTTGAATAGGGCTTTGCTTCGCCATCTCTTTTCTCATTTTACTTTCACATAGAATAAGTAAAATATTGGAATGGTATCTGTGGAAATGCACTTTTTTAAGTCCCCTAAATTCAATATAAAACTATATTTAAAAATAGCGACCAAGTGTGAGTCGGACTCGCATATTGAGTTTTACATACTTAAAATTATAACTATTTATTACTAATTCTAACGAGAAATCAATGTGGTATCCTCTGTTGGAAGTCAGGGCCGGATTTAGGTATTGCGGGGCCCCTAAACACAAGACTTTTTGCTTCCCCTTCACAGACAAAAAAAGTTTAATTGTAAAAAATCTAAAAATTACACTTATTAGTATCTCTTTATATAGGTAATTTTCTAATTAATATATTAAAGAATAATTAACATATTGGGTAACGATAAGATTGATGGATTGAATATGGAATTGGAATAATTATCGGAAAAGAGGGTTTTTTATTTAATTAGTTTTTTCCTCTTATTAAAAACAAGGACAAAAAGATGATCAAGGACACTCGATGGTGAAGAAGTAATCTCCGGAGTCGAAGCTAAAATACAATGTATACATTAATTAATGTAAAATAATTGGTTTAATAAAATTTATAAAAAAAAAAAATATTAACATATTAAAGAGAATTGTTTTTAATCGCGCTTTTAAGCAAGATATATATCGCGAGTCTACTGTTGATTGAGGCTATTGGAGTCTGCTGAATCTTAAGTCTGGACCAAGAAAGAATGAAAAAGATGTGATCCATTTAGCTATGATCCATCATCATTTCGCGATTAGCCCGCATGACGCCTTTATACCAAACACTGATATGGATCACCAAATGGATTTGTAAACTGAGATGTTATATATTCAATCCCCCAGTCCAGCGCGGTCGATCTGTTAACACGTGAGTTAGGTGTTTGCTATTAATGAATCATAAGTTTCCGATGTTTAATTCAATCGCGAATCGGATGCAGGTTATTTTTGTAAAATATTAAGTGAAAATAATATCCGAATTTATATATTTCTGTGTTGAAATAATGAATCATATATTCATTATATTATCATTATATACGTATAATAAACATAAATACTTATGTAAAGAAAAAAATTGTTTACAAAATTAAAGTTATATATTATATTTCCGATTTAAATACATTCAATCACATCCAAAATATCAAAATCATTATAGTATTTTTTCTACTTTTGAATGTGGAAAATTGGTCGAATATTTCGTTAAAGCAAAGAGATCGTAGTTTATCGTCTTCCATACTCAGATTACTAAAATCGACTAATGTTTCCTGCGACATAGTCGTGTGAGTATAGTTAACAACAAACTGTTAGTTGAGTTGTAAAACATTGGCAAACTAGCATTGGTCAACCACCCTAAAAGTCTCACTTCTAACCAGAAGTTGTTATTCATTTTCGGTAAGAAACCCTAAAATTTTCCACTCAAATATTGTAAATTCTGATTGATCATTTCTAAAAATATGAAATAAGAGCAAATTCTATTATTACTTAAATAGTTGAAGAATTTAAAACATTTTGACTTTTCCAAAAACATCCTAGTTCCTAGTCTCTATTTATGTATTAAATGGACGTGGGACGAATAATGCTGCAGTATATTTAAGTATATATGACAATTGCTCACTCGGAAAAAAATTTTGAGGTCCCCCAAGAAAGTGAGGGCCCTAAGCTATAGCTTGTGTAGCTTATACGTAAATTCTCACTGCTTGATGTAAATAAACATGCATATATATATAACATATATATAATTTATTTGTTTGAGTTTATAGTTTCGAAATTTTGACCTTCATCTTTGAATTAGAAATATTTTATCTGTTATTTCTCATGGGTTCAATTACCTGATTGGAAATGGAAAAATTCGTTTTGTTGTTATAGCAAACTAGCCACATAGCATAGCATACTTTGATACTTTTTTAAATAATTGTAATTATGAAGTTTTAATAAATAATCAAATTATTATAATAGATATATTTACTAAAGATTTGCTTCAAAATAAATTTATTTACAATTTATTAGTAAAAATTGTGGTTTATATCAATCATACTTACATAATATCTACATTTTATGGAGTCACGGAAAATTTTTCATTCAAAATGGGCTCATGAATGAAAAAAGTTTGAGAAGCGCTGTTCTAGCATATATACTTATTAGAATTAGATTTCTAATTTGTCTTTTTATTTTGCTCTTTTCTTTACTTTTTTTGAGAGCTAGTTATCTAACATTCTCTTTTAAAAAGTAAATTGAATATGTAAACGCTCCAAAGTGATTTTTTTTTATATTTTGAAGTCAGAGCATTCGGATGAATGTTGCTTATTTTTAAACTATAGAAAAATTAACTTTGTAACAAACTCAAACTAGTTTTACACTCCTAAAACTTATTAAAACTTCCATAATAAAAGTGATTACCAGATAGATATTCATGGCATATTAATATCTTAAATCTGTTTTATGATCATCATATAATTAATTCCCTGTCAAGTTATCTCTTAACTTTATTTATTTTTTTATTTGTGGATTGCATTCAAAATGTAAGGTGATTAATAAAGATTTTAAAATAATAGTTCATTTTGAACTGAAAAGTTTCTAAATAATTCTATACAAGGGGTGAATCACGACCTAATATCGTGTAAACCTACTTCCACATTTCCAAGTAGAAGACAATAGATGAAGGGGCATTATCTAATTAATTCCAAAATAATCCCACATAATTCCAAAGACATGTACACCTAATTCCATTCGCGGTTCACCTCTCACTTCTATATACGGAGATCAGAATAAAGTAACGGAGCATCTCTTGAAGTGATAATTTCGTCAGCAAGATTGATGTGTTGTGAATACTTTTATAAAAGCTCGAAAACAAAAATGACACAAGAAGAAGAATATAGAGAGGGTGTGATTAGGGACACAAATTGAAGCCTCACGCGTAAGCAAAAAGAATTACACCTCGCCGTCAAGAAATGAACAATATCTAGTTGATTATTTAATAAAAAATTCAAAAAGAAAATGGAATAATATATTTTATGCAGATGACCTGGGTGCTCAAAGATTTTTTAAACGACTATTTTTTTAAGATCATCATCCTTCTAAAATAATAAGATAAAGTAATGGTGGGTGAAATTAAAAGAAAAAACTAAAATGTCTCCCTGGTATTCTAAAAATTAAATTTGTATATATATTTTTTTGTAGGATTACATTTGTATAAGTATGAGAAGATTTTGAAAAAAAAATATATTCACTTCAGCATTTAAAATTAGCCATATAAAGAGAATATCAACTAGTCTTGTTTCTTAAAACCTTAATTTATATAAGGAATAAATTAGTGCACTCGATGAAGAAGTTGCCGGGTTTATTTTTTCTACAGTCAAAACGCTATTTACTATATGCATTTATTTATCAAGTAATATTAAAAATAATAAAATAAAAATAACCGCCGGTTAATGATTGTTATACTGAACTGCTTAACTACAGAGTGGGCTGAAAAATTTGCAAACTGCATGCTTAAGCGGATTAGAATCAGTAAATTCTGTAAAAAACAATCCAAATTCTTATGACCCTTAGGGCGGCTTCTTCTTTATATTAAGAAAATTATAATTGAATTTAATAAGTATTTTATTTTATGAAATACAAATACAAAAAGTAAGATTAATTAATTATTCATTAGGAAAAATAAAAGCTAATTTTGATATGATATTTTCTCACTGATGAGGCACTCTATTTTTCTACAGTTGAAACATTGCTTATTATTTCAATTATTTGTATTAAACATAAAATTAATGTATTAAAAATATTTTGTTCTTAGTGGAGAAATGATTTAATATGTTGTATCATTCACGTCCATAATAAATTTGTAACTAGGAATAGCAAGGAATTGGAAAAAACTAGAAACACAGAGTTTTTATTAAAAGAACAAAACATTATTAATCTTTTTAAATACATTATTGGCTCCAAATAATCAACAATCTTGAACTTTTCTTTAACAATTAAAAAATTCTGCGGAAGCCAAAATAAATTGACGAAACGTCTGGCCCATTTAATAAAAACTCTGTGTTTTTAATTTTTGCCCAAATAAAATTATTTAATATATTTTGATAAAAACTACATTATGCGCTATTAAATAAATGTATCTATTAATAAGATCACGGGTCAGAACCCCCCCCCCCTAAGGTCAGGGCTCATGGGATGAGTAGCGGCAACGACAAACCGTTTATTATGGCAAATTAACCGTAATTAAATATATTTCATATGTTCAATCAAGAATTTATGTTCTTTTTTAATTTCTTGAAGTACCTATATGTTTTAATAAAAAAAAATACTTACTAAAGATTTTGCTTTGTGGATTGATCCCCCTCCCCCACATGACAATTTTCTGGCTATGGCACTGAATAAGATAAGAAATATATGAAAAAAATGAATTTTAGAGGTATTTTATTAAAAAATATATTTTATAGTGCCTTTACTGTTGTTTTTATCAAAAAGTTTGTAATAACCATGCTGAACACTAGAACAATCCACAAGTCGGATTAGAATAGATTTATAGATTTATTTATTGAAGGATCAGAGAATCAAATCGCGGTTGTAGATGCAAACATGTCTCTCAACCTCATAAGATAACAATAGGCCTTTTCTTTTACGTTTGTTTTCATGGTTATTTTTCTATTAACTTGTTGGACATAAAGTTTTGTTAACCAACAATCCTTTAGTTCAATTAAATCTGAAATTGACTTCCCTTCTGCATCATTTTTTTCTGATATTGACAACCACTTAATGAGAACCTTTTATTCTTTTTCCTAAGTTCATAAATTACAATTAAACAATCTTTGTGTATGATATTCCGTTTTTATTTGATATAATAAATTTACAATTTATAGCTTTTTCCACCCCACCGTTTGACAAGTATAATCGAAATCGCTAATCTAGATTAAAACATCTATCATTTTAATATGACTGCAATAAAAGAGAGAGAGATTGGAAAAAATATCTAACATCCCTCGTTTGAGGTGGTTCCAAATTGAACAATGATTTATTAGATACTAAAATACTGTAAAAAGCACATTTTTTTCTTTTACTTCTTTTGCAGAATTTTATTCGATAAAATGGAGATTTTATGGCTAGTTGGAGACAATGTTATATAATTGTACAATTAGTAGCGAAGCTGTAATTAAAAATTTGTCTATTCGCCCGATTAAATATACAACTTGGATAGATAAAGTTACGAACGAAGACAAATTACTTAAAGAGTAAAAAAAAAAAAAGATTAAAAAGTTAAATAAGAAATCGGAGCAAAAAATATAAAACTTTCAAGACTAGACAATCTTTGCAAATTATGGTGATTTGTTTTATCAGTTAATTATTTGAGCTAGTAAGATGAACCTTGACACAAAGGTGCAGCTTATTATAATAACAAAGTTGTGAGTCAAATTTTAGGATATTACCCACAACCTTTCATTAGCTTCCCAAATAATGATTTGATTTTCTGCATTTTTGACCGCAAACTCTGCAAATTTGAAATTATGTGGAATTGTTTTGGATTTCATTAGACAATGCCCCTTCATCTATTGTCTTCTAGTTGGAAATGAAAGTGGAAGTGGAAGTGGGTGTACACGATATTAAGTGGCGGTTCACCCCTCGTTTCAACATATTTACAAATATAATAAATAAATATATAAATATATATATCAGTGGCGGTTGATGACTTTTCAACCAGGGGATGCTGTCCAAAAAAGTACCCTTCATTTTTTGAAATTTTATTTTAATTTTCGATCTTTTTTTTTTGCAAATTTCATCGAATACGGCATCATTTTCGTTATTTTTCAAATTTAACATTAGACTTTTTAAAAATATATTTTGGGACCTTCTCCCCAAACGGATACTGCTTTGTGTGAGTGAGGGTAGGAGTCAGAAATTAAATCTTGTGACTTAAACTCCACAGTCCCTGAGATGGAAATCGACCATCTTCAACAATGAATCAGCCTGTACTATAAGAAAATCTTAAATTTCTCCTAATTCTATTGCTATAAGCAAGCTATGACTTGTCTAAAGAGCACTCTTAGTTATTTCCGATCTTATATATTGAGAGTTCTTAGAAATTGTTTAGTCCAAACTCGAATCATCTTTATTTATTCCTTTTTTGTATTATTACTATTATTAATAGTTTCTCAGCAATTACAATTTTTATTAGACTAAAACTCGTCTGAGCTTGTCTTTGACATGCTTGAACTTGAAGATATACCAGGCAGGGACGTCAAACCTTCTATCCGCGCTCTTTTCGGAAAAATCATTCATTTTAATTGCCTCTTGAAACTTATGCAACAATTTTATTTCATTTCGAGAACCAATATGCATTTTCAAAACAAAAAATGTTTTTTATAGAAATATTTGAAATAACGGATAATAATTTGAAAATTTAAAGATCCTCCTGAATTTATGAAAATACGCTAAATGTTTGAAATTTTAGGATGCGCCGCATCCACAGCATCCATGAACCGCACGCCACTGATATATAATAAGTGTAGGTATATTATTATAAAATTTGAAAACCCTTTATTCTTTTGCATATTTCACATTTGAGTCAATTTTTTTAGTATAGATTGCTATCGTAGTTTAAAAGGTCAAGAAATTTATCTCAAGAACTTGTTAAATTATATTTCACCATTAATATGACTTTCAAATCTCAACACTTAATTGCTATTTATCAGATGTCCACACTTTATTTACAGCAGAAAAAAATGCGTTCTGTAGCGCGTATTTCATAATTTTTAATGAATTATTGAATATATGGAACATGTTTTTTTTCTTCAAATTGATGAAATATTTCTAATCATTTGTTCTCTTTTGTGATTGCTGCCTGATGATCAAAATTTAATCCTTTCCTTAACAATATATTTTTTTCATAATGATACCTCATTAAAAATATAATTTTTTAGTATTCTTTCCAAAAATCGGGACTTTCTTAAAACGCCGCGGGACGCGAGACAAATTGTTAAAGATAGGGACTGTCCCGCCAAAAGCGGGACGTCTAGTCACTTTAATTTATTATCAAGTAAAAAATAAATATCGTTTTACCTTATTTTTTAAAAAGTTCAGTAATAATAATCGTGTGAAATATTTCTTAGTAACTAAAAAAATTAACAAAGAGAGAAACAAAGAGGTTGTCCTGTGCTTGATGCAAATAAACATACACACATACTATATATATCACATATATAACAAAAACTTTTCAATTAAAAAATTTAATTTCATTTTTTTAATTTTTTATATTTTTTACTATACTTCTATAAAAAATAAGAATGTAACGATACTTGGCGAGACGAAACGAGACTAGACCTAACGATACGAGACCGAAATGATACTGACTTTTTTGATAATTCACGAGATCGAAAAGATATTTTTAACCGACTTACCAAAAAGGACGAGGTTCTCAATTCGACTTATTTTTTTGTGTCTATGTTATCTCATATCTCCGCCAATTGTGAATTGCCCATTTGATGATTTTTTGCATTGGGATCAGTCTAGCTTCCGATTGGTCCCGTTTTTTTTCATTGGTTTTGAACTTTTTTTTGATATGTTTGTTCAGACATAACTTCTTTGTTTATGAACCGATTTTAATGATTTCTTTTATTATTGGAAAGAGGGTACCTTAGGGGTGGGACCATATTACTTTGGCCAAGTTCTGAAGATATGATCAATGACGAAATAATGTAAATCTCCAGTTCTTATGACCAAATAATCGAAATTATAATAAATAAAATCTTTTATAAAAAATATCTTATAACATTCATTTAAAACCCGCAAAGGTTTCGAGAGAATTTCTGTATTTTTGAATTGAATTTTATTATCATTTTCTGATCCATTCGCCCGACGCTTTCTCTTACGAGAGGCATCCAAGCGTATTATGATTGGGGCACTATTAATGGACATAATAACTAATTATCGGAAAAGTAGGATAATTTTTATCTAATTAGATTTTTCCGACTTATCAAAAACAATTGGACGTAACAGATAAAATAAGGACACTCGATGGTTGGATGTAATGTCCGGATTCTTTAGTTAAAATACAATGCTATACATTAATTAATGTAAAATAATTTGTTTAATACAAATTTTATACTTTATCAATTTTCTGATCACATTCGCCTCGACGGTTTCTTACGAGATGCATGTCAAGATATCTATATTAAGTCACTAAATTAACTAACATAATAACTAAAAAGAGAAAAATAAAATAATTTTTATAAAAAAAAAATAAAACCGACTTCAAAAATTAAATGTAACAAATAAAATAATAATAGCTTAAAAATCAAATAAAGTACACTAAAAGGTATAAAATAATTATCTTATTTAGTTACAACTAAACGACGAAATATTAACATGAAATTACTTTTTGAAGTCGGTGCCAAACATATACATCTTATGAATCGCACTCGACGGATCTTACTTAATTACGTTTGGCGTGTACGCTCACTTATAGGTATAGTTTGTTTGGCACCGACTTCAAAAAGTAATTTCATGTTAATATTTCGTCGTTTAATTGTAACTAAATAAGATAATTATTTTATATCTTTTAGTGTATTTTATTTAATTTTTAAGTTATTATTATTTTATTTGTTCCATTTGATTTTTTTGAAGTCGTTTTTTTTTTTTTTTATAAAAATTATTCTCAAATCTCGTCTGGTCTCATCTCGTGCTAAGCCCTAAATACTAGGGACGGCAGAGTAATAATAATTTATAATTTACGCAAAGGATTGAAGTTGGTGATTAAAGATAAGATAGATATTATGTTAAAAGGGTGGATTTATATAAATAATTTATATTCGTATATATAATTTAAATGAATCATATTCAAAGAATGAGAAAAATCGATAATTTAAGAGTTTCTTTTATGCTTTTCCTTAGATGGCAGTGATTGAAAGAAGCTCTTGAGTGATAAAAGAGAGCGAGTTCATTAGTAATAAGGGTGATAAAGCGTGAAAATGTAAACAAACAAAATGTCAAAAGAAAGAATACATTTCAGTCAATTTGATCATCTTTTCTTATCTCTTCATTCTCTCTCTCTCTATACTCGTATATATATTCATATATACATTTGTAAATAAAGAGGAATACGAAATTTAGAATAAAATAAATTCATCTTGATTATACTTCTAGGAAAAAAGTGTTTCTATCCCTGATGAGAAATAAAAAAAATTAAATTAAACAAAGAAATGTCTTGAAAACTTTGTTTTTTCTTTTACTCTTTCATTATTTATTTATTTATTTATTAATATATACACGGGCAGAAAGCCCAATTTTAATCAATTTATACAATAGAGTAGTGAGAAAGAAAATGTTTAACAATAATTTTAAATATTAACACAAAACAAATACAAGAAAAAAAACAACTATAGAATATAGGTACAGATACAGATACCAATATAATCACAAATATGAATGCAAATCTAGATATGAATGCAGATATAAATACAAATATAATTACAGAATTAGAGATGAATACAAAATATAAGCATATACAAATATAAGTACAAGTACATACAACAAAAACACAAACATAAATACAAACATTTATGCGCCAAGCTTTCGGAAAAAATGATTTTTAATCTCATTTCTGGATGAATTGAATATATCGAGAGTCATATTCTGATTTCCCTGTTCTTAATATGCGACTCATACCCGGAGTGCATCAGGTATGAGAATCTATGGGTAGGAATCGACAGTATTTCTGGATTCCTAGTTCTATGGCTGCTAACATTGAAGGTTGACTAATTCCAAGAGTCGAGAGTCGTCCACTTTGCCATTGATGAGATTACAGAGAAAAAGAAAATCTGCCTGTTCTCTCCTCATTTCAAGCGGCAAGATATGTGGTGTTATATACGAGGTCGTCATATACGATATTTCCGCGATTGGGATATGATTATATTAAAAGTTTGAAAAACAAGGGAAAAAACAAAAATAAATAAACAAATAAATAAAAAGAAAGTAATACTTTCTTTGAAATAATTGAAATAAACTCAAGAAAAAATTTTAAACCTCAAAACTTTTTAAAAAATCTTATATTTTAAAATATGAATTTTGAAAAAAAAAAATAAAATAAATAAATAATAGTTTTATATTCACGTTTCGTCTCTTTATTTAAAACTTTTCCAAGTCGTTAGATTGATTGTTGCTTTAAAAAGTCTCTAACAAAAAGACAAAAGGGGTCGGGTTGGTCTAGGGGTGGCATGTCGGCCTGCTGACCAAGTGGACCCGGGTTCGAGGCATCCGGCTAAACCCTGGGGTAGAAACAAATTAAAAAAATAATAATAATAAGTAGTATCGTAAATTGGCTTATGGTTAGAAAAGCCGAAAAGCCAAAAAAAAAGAAAAGACAAAAAGCACAAGAGATCAGGTCTCAAAAAATATAATAATAACCAGAGAGCATTGGCACAACATGGTTGGGTGGAATGTCATAATTTTGATTTCGTTATTAATATGTAGGAGTACAACATTTTAATTGATTCAATACAAAAGAATAGAGAATTTTTTTATTTCCTCATCAGCCCCCCCCCCCCCCCAGAATATGCTTATGGTTATGCCCAACGTGATTTTCGCCAATAAAGTATCAGAAAATAATTTGAAATTTAATAAAAATAATTAACCCGAATGTTTGAGTATCTTTTTTTTGAAAATAAGATGGAATTTTAAAAAAATACAACTCACCGTGCAACCAGATATATCAAGATAAGAATTTATCAGATTGGAGTAATTTTTGGAGACGGGCTGATAAGTTAATTAAGTGGATATTGATGAGGCAGTCAAAAAGAAGATAATTTATACTATCTTTTTATTTTTATTATATTAAAAATAAAAATAAAAAGATAGTATAAATTATCTTCTTTTTTGACTGCTACATCAATATCCACTTAATAAAACTTTATATTTAAGGTCCAAATCTAAGATTTTAATAGAATAATTTATATTGCATATCAGAGGGCCTCGTCAGAGCAGGAATCAGAGTGTTTTTGCCTCGAGGGTAGAACTAACATGCCCGGCAAGCGTGTTATTACTCGGGTTCGACTCCTTAGCGGACGAGGCCCTCTGTTATGCTATATAAATTATTCTATTAAATTCTTTGGACCTTAAATATAAATTCTTATCTTGAAAAATTTATTGAAACCAATTTTCGATTCCTTTGGTAATACTTTTATTGCTGGAGGTGACTTTAATGCCAAACATACAAACTGGGGCTCAAGAATGACAACACCCAAAGGTAGAGAGTTATATAAACTGATAAACGAAGCAAACCTAACCCATTTGTCCAGCGGAAGTCCAACTTACTGGCCCACAGATTTAAAGAGAATCCCCGATCTTTTGGATTTCTTCATAGCTAAAGGCATCTCCTCAAATTACGTCGAGGTCGAATCAAGTCTCGATCTCTCTTCCGACCACTCACCCGTTATTGCCACTATAAGTACCTCTATAATCTTGAAATCTCCAAAGCCTAGGCTTACCAACAATAACACAAACTGGAAAAATTTCCGAGAACAAATCGAGCAAAACCTAGATTTGAATAAACGAATGAAAAACCCTGATGAACTCGAAGAAGCTACCAGCTACTTTATCAAAACTATTAAGGCAGCAGCTAAGAACTCAACCCCCAACGTAGATAAAAAAGTTCGCGGGTCCCTAAATGTTCCATTTGAATTAATGAAATTAATTAGCCATAAACGTAGAGCAAGAGCCATATGGCAAAGGTCCCATAACCCTTATGATAAAAATATATACAACAATATTAACAACAAATTGAGATCAGAAATGAAAAAAGTAAAAAACGATTCTTTTAAGAACTTTGTCGAGAATCTTTCAATTAAAGACCATTCGATCTGGAGAGCAACTAAGGGCTTTAAAAGACCTCAAACACCTATTCCACCTATACGGTCAAACGACTCGGTTAGCTGGGCGAGAACTGATCGACAGAAGGCCGACTTGTTCGCGGACCATCTCTCTCACGCTTTTCAACCCTTTTCTAATGAGGCAGATGATGAGGTTGAAAATTTCTTGAAATCCCCTTTCCAACTTTCTCTACCTATAAAAGACTTCAAAATCACTGAATTAATTAAAGAAATTAAGCACTTAAAGTCAAAGAAATCTCCAGGACATGATCAAATAAACGCTGTAGCCCTGAAAAATCTTCCCAAAACAGGACTGATATTTTTAACTACTTTGTTCAATTCAATTCTAAGACTGACTTACTGGCCAGAGCAACTTAAATTAGCCCATATCATTCTGATCCTAAAACCAGGCAAGCCACCTACCGAAGTGACTTCATATCGCCCTATCAGCCTTCTCCCGATTATATCAAAAGTTCTAGAAAAACTTCTACTTAACAGGATAAAAGAAAACAATTTAATGGAATGGATTCCCAAACATCAATTTGGCTTCAGGCAACAACACTCTACTACCCAGCAATGTCACCGATTGGTAGAGACAATAAGAAAATCCTTTGAAGAAAAAAGTATTGCCCCGCAGTTTTTCTGGATATTAGTCAAGCTTTCGACAAGGTGTGGCACAAAGGTCTGCTTTTCAAAATTAAAAATAATCTTCCTCACCAGTACTTCCAACTACTGAAATCTTACTTGGAAAATAGATTTTTCCAAATTAAACACAATGAGGAACTTTCCGAAATTCATTCCATTGAGTCTGGTGTCCCCCAAGGAAGTATTCTTGGACCCTTATTATACCTACTTTATACTTCAGATTTTCCAACTACCCCTGTTAGCCAAGTAGCAACCTTTGCAGACGACACAGCAATTTTGGCATCCAGTGAAGATCCCTCACAGGCCTGTAATCATCTTCAAGAACATCTAAACTTGGTAGAGAAATGGCTAGGAAAGTGGAGAATGAAAGTAAATGACAGCAAATCCAGTCACATAACATTCACGCTTAAACACCAACCAAGTCCTCCGATTTTCATAAACAATAGAGCTATACCTCAGAGTTCCTGCGTGAAATACCTAGGAATACACCTAGATTCAAAACTTACGTTGGAAGGACCACATTGTTAAAAAAAGGAAAGAAATGGACTTAAAAACAAGAAAAAAATGTACTGGCTCATAGGCAGAAAGTCCTTAACATCATTGGAAAATAAGATCCTGATTTACAAAGCTATTATCATACCAATCTGGACCTACGGAATAGAGATATGGGGTTGTTCCTCTGAATCCAATTTAAATATAATCCAGAGATTTCAGTCCAAATTTTTGAGAATAATAACAAACGCCCCTTGGTACGTCTCTAACAGGACACTTCATAACGACTTAAACATTCCCTACATAAAGGATGTCATTCACAAAAGATCTCTGGGTTACCTACAAAAACTGGAGTCCCACCCAAATGATTCGCTGCACTCTCTCAACCAGATACTCGAAGATAGAAGATTGAAAAAAAAGTGGCCTCAAGACCTTCAAGTCTCCTTATAGACTCAGTATAGATGGTATACAGTTATGCCTCATTGGAGGAATTCTGTAAAATTTACCTGTTCCCTTCTTGTTCATCAAATGTAATAAAATTGGCTCATAGAATTTGTTACTGCTTTGTAATTTGATTTGTAAGTTCTGATTGCTGATGGAAAAATAAAAAAATTTAAATACAAATTTATTGACATTGTAATTAAAAAAAGTGAGCTGCTATGAGTCTCTGGTACTAAACATACAGATATAATTAACAAAAAAATAAAAAATATAATTAAAATGTTAAAAATATATATCAAAGAAGAGGAATGAATTTTTGATTTATATATTATATTTGGTAAAAATTTAATACTCATCATGGATTTTTAATAGTATTTAATTATATTATCAAATCTCAACTAAATAAGATAAAAGGAAAATAAAATTTTTGGAGTTAAGTTAAAAGTAATGGAAATTTATTTATTTATTTATTTACATTTGTATGATGCTTTAAGGCAATTTGCCTCACATGAGCAGTAAAAATTACATTTAAAGAAAGATACGGCAACGAATGTTTATGGTAAATAAATAATAGAGTAGCTCTTTGACAACTATTTCGTAATTATAATTAAAAGTAAATAAGTTAAATGATGCATTTATTGGGGCCATGGTAGAAAATTTGTTTGACAGAGTTCAATAAAATTAGCTATTAAAGGTAAATAAGATGTAGAGACATTCTCAAAAGTTTTGATAATGATAGAATATAACTTTAAATATAGACACTTTTTGAAAAAACAAGATTTTTTTGAAAATGTTTATATATTTCAAAAGTACCTATTATTTAATTTATTCTTCCAGAACTTACAAGTAGTTGTGGATTTGATATTATTGAAATTTCGAGCGTTGCTAGCCACACATAAAATAGTAATTTTGTAAAGAAGTGTAATTTATTATTTTTTATTCACTAACTATATAGTTTTGGTCGCCACTGGAAGAAAATTCTCATTAGTAAATGTCGTATTAGTTTTTAGAGAAAATAGGGGCGATTATCCCTCTCTTCTTCTCTTCTGGAGTCGGAGAGGGAAAAAGTTTCACTTCTAGTGAAGATCAGACCAATTTGCACTATCGCGACTATAGAAATTTTCATTTCAAAAATATATTAGTCAAATTCTATAATTCTACAAATATGAGAGGGAGGGAGGACAAAATCGCTACAGCTCGCCTTGCTAGGCTTATAATTTCAAGGTCAATCTACTTTTGAATTTTGATAAACAAATTACTATTTTATAAAAGATGAATTATTTATTAAAAAAAAAGGAATGTAAACTCTTCACGGTGCTATTTAAATAATTGATTAGTCTTTTTGTATGTTTTTGTTTTTTAAATCAAATCTTATCTGATTAGAGCAAAAGAAAAGAATCGAGAGAGAAATTTGTTTGCACTTTTAAATAATGGAATGGAGGTAATTTAAATAATTGCTAGTGATTCGGCATTGGAATACGAACCAGAGCATATCAGCCTCCATCAAAATAAGTGGCACACCTTTTTAAGGGTAGTTTTATTTTTTTTTATTTTTTTTTTTGTTTCTTGAGTTTTTTTTAGACTTTCAAACAAAAGATATTTAAAGTAGCATCATCTCTCATGAATAAATAAAACACTTCTAATCCGATTCTTGATTTTAAGTAGGAAACTGATTTCAGAATCAAAACTTAAGGAATAGTTGAGAGTTGTGATTTTTTACTTTTTAGGATTCAGTTCAAAAGTAATATGAAACCCAATTAGTGTGGCTATAATGTCTGACTGTCCTTTTGTCAGAGCATTGTTGATCCTAAATTAAATACACCTTTGAAATGCATGTTATTTGTTTTCAATTTCCCCGAAATGAAAATTCGAATTACAATTTTGATTGAATTATTGTTTTGAGAAGGTCGAATTTTTTGTGGGTTCGAAAATAAAACATTTGATATGGTCACCACACAACTTTCACATTTTCATTTATTTGAAGTCATCGCGACACTACTAATTTACGCCCCTTCCTTTATTTCGTTTTTTTTTTGATTTTCTCTAAAACGGCTACAACGATTTTTTATTTAGTGTATTTAGTGTATTTACCAAGTGTCTTAAACTTGATAAATACAGCCAATGCTCGAACTGTGCGCTTGATAAATTTAATTTAAAACTATTTAAAACTAGGCCGGCTTCAGCTTTAAGCTGCTTGATCACTGACCATTTTCAAAATTTGTTAAGAGCGTACCCAGACTTAAAAAAGTTATAACATTTTCTTCAAAATTTTGACTATTTTTATTATTAATTTAATAGCCCAATAGGAATGAGCTGCTCTGATATAACGTTATAATTATAAGATATTTTATTTTTTAAAGTTTGATTTATTATGTAACCCGGCTTCGGCGGGCATCTTGCTGGCCAGGGGGCTACGCCTTTCGTACATAGATCAAGGATACATGCGTAGTGGGATGAGTTCGAGGTAGTGGGTATTTAAATAATAATTTAAATTTCCTTATTTTAATAAATTTTATTTGTCATGAACTATTAGTTGATTTTAAAATTAAAAAAATTCCTTCTGCGCCGATTGTAATATGTATAGATAATATATTATATATCGAAAATACTAAAGGAAATAAGTGTGAAACTTCTCTCGTCAAATTTAGTTTTACTTTTGATTTGAACTTTATCGCAAATTCAGGTCGAAAGGTTGAAATTCCACAACAAATTCAAATTACTTTGGATTTGTTGTTAAAAAACTAACTTTTAATAAACAAACAGTAAGTATTTTTGCTTTCTCTTAATCAACATTCATTTTAAGCAAAGCTCTTTTTGTTTTGTTTTTCCTGATATTAATGGTCATTTTGGAGTTTGTTTAAGGAAATGTTGGTTTACACAAACACAATAAATACTAGACGAATAAATAAATAAAGATAAATGAGAAATTTGAGAGTGTATCTCTTTCTGCCTCAAAGGAATTATTTTCAAACTGAAAACAAATATACGATATATACGTATATACAAACTGTCAGATATACGACCAATCCATTTTTGATTATAGAAAAGAATGAAAAACATGGTGTATGTTCAACACGACTATCAGCTAAAATTTATACAATTAAAAATCATATACGTAATAGAATACTTTATCAAAAGCAAAGTTTCGATTGAAATCATTTAGATTGGACATCAGTATGCACAACGTTTTAATTTCTGATTTCGGAGTCGTTATCATGTTCTTATGAAGTCTTTCAAAAAAATCTCAAGATTTCTTATAAGCATATGTAAATCTTGGTTGGCTAGCTTATCTAAACTTAAATTTTAATATTTTAACACCAAAATTAAAACAATTTTCAATAAAAAACAAAAATATAAAGCGTGTAATTAACTGTATCTATCCAGTAAAAACAATATGTCAAATGAAAAAAATTATTATTATTAAAATACAATTATAATTTTACTTTTCTTTTCACAACCTCACATTTTACAGATTTTCATTTATCAAACCATTATATTAGCGATATATGATTCAAAAAAATTATTGGGTGAATAATTTGGCAAGTGACTCCTCGTCCCACCAAGAATTTGACATTGTGGACATGATAGAAACGATTAGGAACGTGCTCCATTAAGGAGGTTCTTTCGCGACAATCCACACAAAAAGTTTTAGCCTCGTAACCACTCTATAAATATGAACGGAACTAAAATTTTAGGTTATGTTTTTTTAACGTGACTGTCCACTCACACTACGAAATCTCTATATAGATACACACATACTAGCCCGATCGTTTCCAAGCCATTGTGCTTATATCCGCTCCACTAAAAATGATCGCCTAAATATGTTGTTTTTTTTTTGTTTTTTTATCAAAACTACGTGGTAAATATAGTAATTTCAATTTTTTTTTTTTTTAAGTTACTCCGGATATATTATTCTAACAAATATTAGTTTTTTATCAAGAAGGTGAAAGCCCTTCAATGAAAAAAAAAAATAATGATCATATCCCCACCCTTTCCCTATCTACCCTATGTTAAAAATGTCATTTTTAATTGCAAATATTTCATGTTTGGTGTGGTAAATCGTCTTCAAATTTTAACAGTATGTGTATTATGCTTTTAATGACTTATATTCCAAGTTTCAAAAACTTCTTGAATTTTTGGATTTGTGAAAGAACTACCTTAATATATACTTGATATAAATTTCACTCTACCATTTCGATTTAAATCTTAACAAATTATAAAAGATGCTTTCTTATTGATTCTTTTGTTTTAGTAAATTGAAAAAAGCAAGTGGATCTTAATCGTATACATGGCAATTACTAGTACTACAGTTGGTAAATTTTAATAGTTCCTACGACTAGTAATAATAATAAATTGAGGGGTGAGTAGAAATCTGCCAGACACACGCAACCTCGTCACGGCACTCCTCAGAATATATTTATATATAAATATAATAATGATACTAAATGTTGTTGAATACGAGACTTATATATCCATTTTTATAGTTTTATCTATTTTTGAGATATTTCGAAAATACTATGCAAAAAAACATTTTTTTCATGCACGATTACACTACTCCACCATTCCTTTATGGCAAGGTAAAAACACAAATTTTAGAGAGCAATTAATTTAATTAATTAATAATAATAAGGAATCGAAGTGGGATAAAAGATATAGTTGAATGGCTTAATGATCGAAGGCGATATTGAGCCGAACATGTTTAAAGAATGTCTGACGACCGTCTCCCAAAGATTGTTTTGCATAACCGTCCAGGGGGATACAGAAGCAGGAGCAGACCAAAGAAAAGATGGAAGGAAAGCTACGACCCCGAAGGCTAAAACAAATTGGATTAACAGACACGTGCGTCTATTTAAAAGATTAAGAAGAAGAAGAATTAATAATAAATAAAATACAAACAAATAGATTACGGTCAAGGAGGCATTCTAAGTCTCAGAGCACCAATAAGAAAGATGAGAGTTTTCCACCAAGCCAGATTGGTCAACAACAGATGTGTGTATTTTTAACAGACTTCAAAAAAGGAGGAGGTTCTCAATTCGACTGAATTTTTTTATTTTATTTTGTGTCTATGTTACCTGATATCCTCGCCAATTGTGAACCGATTTTGATGATTTTTTTACATTGAATTCAGTCTAGTTTCCGATTGGTAAAAATATAAATTTCATTGGTTTTGGACCTTTTTTGTTAGGTATGTTGAGGCATAACTTCTTTGTTTATGAACCGATTTTAATGATTCTTTCTGCGTTTGGATCAGTATAGCTCCAAGATAGTCAAGATACCTAACTATTTATTTATTTATTTATTTTATGTATGTTCAGCGAGAACTTTTTGCCACGTGGACCAATTAATTTAGTCAGGTTCGGATGATATGATCAATGACAAAATAACGTAAATCTCCAATTGTTATGAACAAAAAATCGAAATTATAATAAATAAAATATTTTATAAAAAAAAAACAATCTTAAAACGTTCATTTAAAACCCGCAAACGTTAAGAGAGAATTTCTATATTTATGAATTGAATTTTATTATCATTTTTTGATTCATTCGCCCAAAGATTTCTCTTACGAGATGCATGCAAGGTATTATATTAAGTCACTATTAATAACATCACTAAAAAGAGAAAAATAAAAATAATTTTTATAAAAAAAAAATATAAACGATTTCAAAAAATTAAATGCAACAAATAAAATAATAAGAACTAAAAAATCAAATAAAATGCACTAAAAGGTATAAAATAATTATCTTATTTAGTTAGAAGTAAACAACGAAATATTAACATGAAATCACTTTTTGAAGTTGGTGCCAAAAATATACATTTTATGAATCGAACTCGATGGATCTTACTAACTTAGTACGTTTGAAGGATAAGCTCGCTTATTATATAAATGGATACTCACATAATATCAATCCCAAGGAGATATGGTCATTGTGCAATTTAAATAAAGAGGAAAGCTTGTTTCACATTATCGTCGAGTGCCCAATTTACATCGGACTCAGAATGAATGTTGTTTCTGGAATTTATAGGGAGGAGGATTTTTGGGAAACAGTGTTAAGGCTAAATAATGTAGAGAATATAAACAGGATCTAACGGGTTTATTGAGGGGATTTTCTCTTGAGAGTGATTGCAGATTGGGGGGAGGGTGGTGTCTTGTCCTGTAGGAATAAAACCTTGGAATGAGCTTATATTTTTCACTTTCGTTTTTGGTAAAAAAATGTAAAACTTGTTAATTTAAAGTGGGAGTTATTGAGCTAAAAGGGACCTGTATTTTTCACTTTGGTAAAATTTAAATAATGTAAAAATTATATATCTATATATTAAGTTTAATTTATTGAGCTGAAATGGAGGATGGTTGTAAATTTGTAAAATTGTAAATGGAAGTTTTCTAAAAGTTGTAAATTTGTAAAAATTGAATAGAGACTGCTGTTTGAAATTCCTAGGAATGATTGATGCTTTTTTAGCCTTCGATATTGCTGACGAGCATGGTTTTTTTTTCTTTACTTTGATAAATATTATAGTTTGATATGATTCGATTTAAAATGAATATAAACTGTAAGAATATTGAGAATATTATGTATCAGAACCCTGCATTGATCATAATGGTGAAATTGCAGTAAAAAATAATAAAACTCAAAGTTTCTCAATTAAGGAGGTTCTTTCGCGACAATCCACACAAAAAGTTTTACCCTCGTAACCACTCTATAAATATGAACAATCCTAAAATTTTAGGTTATGTTTTTTAACGTGACTCTACTTCTTACACTACTATATTCTCTTTATGAATGGATCGTTTTCAAGCCATTGATATTATATCCCCTTCACTAAAAATAATCGCCCAAATATGTTTTTTTTTATCTTTTATCAAAACTACGAGGTAAATAATTTCAATTTTTGTTAAGTTACTCCGAATATATTATTCTAACAAATATTAGTTTTTCATCAAGATGGTTAAAGTCTTTCAATGAAAAAAAATAAAATAATAATCATTTCCCCACCCTTTCCACCATATTTAAAAATTTCATTTTTAATAATTCATGTTTGGTGTGTTAAATCGTCTTCAAATTTTAACAGTGTGTTTATTATGCTTTTAATGACTTATATTCCAAGTTTCGAAGACTTCTTGAATTTTTTCATTTGTGAAAGAACTACCTTAAAAAGCACATCGCCACAGACATGTGTGTCAGGGTGAATTCCCTTTCCACATCGACCGAGCCTAATCCTAAAAACATCTCAGGGATAGGTCAATATTTCCAGCAGCAATGCTGAGAAAGTGGGTTAAAATCGGAAAATAATAATTCAAATTAATTTTCTTTCCCATTTGCAATAATGAAATATGTTTCTATATAAAATAAAATTCTATTTATTGGTATAAATATATCCTGAGGAGTGCCGTGTCAAGGTTGCGTGCGCCCGGGCAAATTTCTGTTGTAGTATTACCATTTAGCGATCGTAGTAGTAGTAGTATGGCCTGCATACGATAATTGTCCCCTCTAATCACAACCCCAATCAAAAAAAAACCAGCTCATTGAATTTGTTCAGGTATTATCAGCTGCTCTAGTTAGGACCATAGGAGTAATTGGGATGTTTTTGGATGTGTTTATTTTTCAAGGGCGCCACCCCCAGGTGAGTGCATGTGCTAGTGGTGGTGGTGGAGGGTCAGTCTCTTGGCTCAGGGGTGCGTCAGGAGACGCGGATCAGTCGACGCGCAGCCGTCGTCCGTGAAACCTCGCCAGTGAATAACACCCACGAACCCATCCTTATTTGGCCGCACGCTTTACGTACCACCGAGAAAAAATATAAACAGACAAAAAAAATTAACCCCTAATAATTTTCTTCGTACGAATAAATATCAGAAAAAAAATTATTTTTCAAGACAACATTGGGACTTTTTCTGCTCTAAAGGTAAAAATAAATAATCATCAGTAAAAATTAATAGTATATTTTTTTAAATAGTTTTGTTTAGCCGAGAGTAGGAGAACATAAAGAGAAATCAATTAGGTTTTCCTCCGCTTCATCCAAATATAAATAAATAAATAAAAATTGAAAAATTTGTATTGATTGTTATTATAAAAATAAATACAAATTAACACTCTTCTGCTTAATATTCACTACATAAAACATTTTTCTTTTTTGAAATTTAAATAAATTTCATTGATACAAAGATTTTTTTTTATAAATTTACTTTATATATTTCGAGCTCGAAATTTCATTGATATAGGGAGAAATTTTCTAGAAACTTTTGGTGTTTTAATAAACATTTGACGATTTTTTTTAAATTTGTATTTATTTATACATATATATGCCAAGTATAAATATGTATATATACCTTATTTGTTTGAGACTATATTTTCGAAGGTTTCAGAGACTATTTAGTCATTAGAAATATTTTTCATGGGTTCAATTACCCGATTGGAAGTTAGCCACCTAACAAATATATTTATATATACTTATTTGCATCAAGCAGGAGACAACCTGATTGATTTCTCTTTAGTATATTTTTTTAATGTACTTAAATATTAGATGGATGTTATTATTATTATTATTATTATTACTTTTTATTTGATCGAGGTTCATCTTCTGACATCACAGCCACGTGTTTTATTTATTTATTCTTTTTTCATTCACCCCTATTTTATGCTCTTTTTGCTGCCTATAAGCTCTAAACCAGGGATCGGGAAACTTTTTTAGCTATTCCACAAAATATATTACCCCGTCAACTTAAAAGTTAGAAAATCAATCATGATTTTTTAAATTCAAAATTGAATTAATTTATACGGAGAATACTGTCATAATCATAATATATTCCAGTATGGATTGCATTCTAAAAACTGGAAATACTTAAAAATTTAAATATCGACATATAGTAATACTTCGTTTAACGTTATCTTATAACTTTATTTCCCTATAACGTTATTTATATTTTAAATACTTTTTCTGTAAAAGATTGGGGATTTTTTTTTCAACTTAAAATAAATATTTATGTTTAATTAATTTAATTTTCAAACCTTTATATTATTTATGTAATTCTAAGTTATATTTCAAATGAATTTTATAAATAAAATAAATTGTAGTCATTTTTCACTGATTCAAAATTCAAATTTCACTGATTCAAAATTTGGAATACATCCGTGAATTTAAGGTTGAAATTCCTGTATTTGAGACATCAATATATTTTTAGAAGTATTGACTGATATTAATTAATGATAAGTGAATGTATTTTGATCAATTTCTTTATACATGGGCTTCTAGCGAGTGTATATTTTAAACAAATAAATAATTAAATATAAAAAGTATATATTATATACGATAAAATAAATATATTTAAAAAAAAAATACTCAAAAAATAAGCTGCATGAAATAAAAAAAATAAACCTTACAAGTGCGAGTCAGGCTCGCTTATTGAGGGTTCCGCTACTAATATATATACAGTATTACTAACCCGTCGCTCCGAGAATTCCATACTTCAATTCGCTCAAAGGCCACTAGACAGCAAAAAATCATTATATCTTCCAAAGTTCATAACATATCAAATTCGTTCTTACTTTTCGTTCCTAAGGAGGGAATAAGTGCATTTTCGGAATATTATCATAATTTTAGGTTAAGCGGTTTTTTAAAGTCGACATGTACAAATACCTCGTAAAAACGGCCACTTTGCAATTTTGTCGCAACATCATTTTAAATCGAAATAAATTAAAAAAATTAAACCTAATTATACTTGAAGAGAACTTTACAAGGACACCTCACACTCTATGATAAAACACATTTTTTAATTTTGAATCCATATAAAACTCAAGCTTTGTCAAAAAAATAATCATTCGATTAAAATTTAAAAAAATTTTGATTTGCTAGAAAATAAATTTTTTAATTTCAAATTTTTATTCTATTTAACTCTGACAGACGAACATACCGGCAGACATTTTGTAGCGGCGCTAATTGGGTTCTTTTTTATTTGTAAATGAAACCCTAAGAAATTATATAAAAAACAAAATTATATAAAAAACAAAATTATTAAATGGATCAAAAGATCACGATTGAAAAAATTTCACTTCAGGTTCGAGACATAATATTATCAAAATAATTGTTTTTTGTTGCAATAGTATAGAGTTATCATGAATTGGGAAGTAAAAATAAAACAAGATGTTCATGTTTAATAGTAGGTATTCAACTTCAAATTGTAAATCTTAAAACAATTGCTTCAATGTCAAAGTAGAGCTGGTCAACGCCATTCTGAACACAATTATGAATAATGTGAACACCACGACTTTTCCCGCTTTTCCAAGGATTTCTTGAAGATTTTTAATACATTAGTTTTCTCTTTCTTTTAACATCCTTATTTTTGTATTATCGGCACAGAATTATCAGAAGTGTGTGTAAGTTAAAAAGTTGGTTTGTGCTGATTAGATTTTGGAACATCTCGTTCAAAAGGCAGAAAATATTATTTTTTGAATTATTCTATTGAGATTTTAAGAGGATGTTATAGTATAGATATAAATAAACAATTTATATTTAAATTTATTAATAACGAGCAGTACCTGGCGTGCCTACGGCACGCCCGGCACCGTTCGACCCTCCGACCTAGTGCCCCTGGCGGGAAGCGTCTCGAGATGTGATTATTAGCTGTCCGTAATTATATGTTTTGAAAAAAATATTTTTTTGAATAATGAATATTGATCAAAGAAGATAAAAAAATATATTAAATGCTTTATAAATACTTTATTAGAGCATGCAACCATTTCTTCATATGGATATTGAAAACTTGGTTTTCAATATCCATATGATATTGACTCCATGAAAAACATTTATAATTGAAGAAAGACTGATGATGAAGACCAAGTCTTCAAAACTATAGTCTCAAACAAATAAATAATATATATATATACTCGGTTTGAAAGGAAAGGAGGAAGGATTTCAATAAATTACACCTTATTTTATATGTGTTAATTTTTTCTTTCCTCACTACCTCTGGGCTGCCTTCCATTACTTTCAATTAAAATTTCTACCAGTCCGTCTCTCACCAGAGAAAATTTCGTTGCAAAAAAAAATATATATATACATATATATCATCTTGATATATATATGTGTGTATGTTTATTTGCATCAAGCACAACCTGATTAGATTTTGGAACATCTCGTTCAAAAGGCAGAAAATATTATTTTTTGAATTATTCTATTGAGATTTTAAGAGGATGTTATAGTATAGATATAAATAAACAATTTATATTTAAATTTATTAATAACGAGCAGTACCTGGCGTGCCGTGCCAACCTCTTTATTTCTCTTTGTGAATCAACAACTCTGCTACTCTCGGCAAAACAAAAACTTTTCAATTATGTCACAATAATGTTTGTCAGAGTTTTGTAGTTCGTAAACAAAATAAAATTCAAACCTGAAATTTAGAAGCTATATGTATTCATTTTGCCGCAAATCAAATATGGCAATACAATTTTAATCGAATGAATATTTTGGAGTGGATTGAATTTTATGTCGGGTCAAAAATAAAAAATATTTTTTATTATAGAGTTTGGGAGATTCCTGTGAAGATACCTTTAATTTGAATTTGTTTTGATTTTTCAAATTTATTCCGATTTAATATGAGCATGTGAGAGTGTCCCAAAATGGCCATTTTTAGGTGATTTTGTACCAGCTCAATTTTATTCAATTATTTAAATTGAAATTATGAAAAAATTCCACAAATTCACTCATTCACTCCATTACAACGTCAAATAAAAATGAATTTGATATTTCAACTAGTTTGGAAGAAATAATAGTTTGTCTGCCTTTGTCATGGCATTACATTTTTGAAATTATTTATTGATTGTTTTTTTAAATACAGTTCTTTTATAAAAACAACCTCAAAACGCTTATTTTACGTATCCATATGATTTGAGAGAAAATTTTCTTCCATTTCATTCTTAAAGCAATTATTTTTCCAAATTTCCTGTGATAAAAGTAGAATTTCTTCCGAATCGTTGAAATATTTAATAACCGTTTTGAGTTTGATTTTATAAAAGATCTGCATTTATTTAATACATAGCGATATAAGGTCACTAATTGAATAAAATATTATTCATCTACAGTGCAAGCTGCTTATGCGTCATGTTCCGTTTTTGTTTTAAAAACTTGCAGTATTTTGTACTAGCTTCGACCTGGGTCACTTTGTGAAACCGTCAATGTGACCGTAGGGACCAAAAAGTTTGAAGACCCCTGCTCTAGAGGGTAATCCCTGTGTAAAAGTTACTTGTATTCAGATATATTTTTCTCCATGTAGAGAGACATATGATAGTATTGATATTTTAGGTCAGGCTTGGCCAACCTAAATCTTATCACGGGCCGCCTTAAAATTTCCAAAGGCCGCACACAAATAAGAATAAATTAAATTTTTTATATATTTTTTTCGAGATCTGGCTTTACAACGGATTTCTGATTTTTATAATAAGTGAATGTAAAAGTACACTGAAATTGTTCAATCATTGTAAACGTGAAAAAACAATACTACAACCATATATGAAAGGAAAACATACATTGAATGACCCCACAACAAAATCTACGTATTTGTATCTTAATAAATATAATTTAAAATAGTTTAAAATTATCAAAATTATTAATATTATTAATCAAGTACGTTAGGAGGTATTAAGTATTATTATTATTTTTTATCTTAGTGTTATTATAAGGTATTAATATTTAACGCCTAGTGATGCAACCAGCATTTCAGAGCGTTCGATTCGAATGCATAAGCTAGAACACACAGGCGAATCTTTTTCTTTCTAAATTCCCCCCACCCCCTCTTTTAAAATACCTATCAAACAAAAAAATCAATGGCTATTTCCTTTAGTGTGATTTTTTTCATTTCATTTCGCCTATTTTTAAATTAATTTCTCTTGTTGAAGTTTATTAATATTATTACTTTACCATACAGGGTATGGTCAAGTATTGTAATCGTGCATGAAAAAAGTGTTTTTTGCTTCTTTTTTTCGAAATATCTCAAAAAGGGCTAAAACTATTTTGGTTAAAATAATTGGGTGAAACCATGGCATTTCCGTCTACAAAAAACCCCAATTAAGTGAACATCAATAAAATTATATTTTTCGAGATAATAATTGTTTTGTCAAAATGTCTGTTATTCTGTTAGTTAGTACGTGCTTTACCAAACTTTTGTGGACGAGCTAGCTCAAAAACTAGTGCGAATATCAAAACCTTCACACATAGTTTTGGTGCATTGAGATTATGAGCTGATTAGATTTTGCTGCATATCGACCCAAAATTAAAGGGGGTGGAGGGGGGGGGGGTTAAAAATTAAAAATTTAGGCCATTTGAACAAACTCAACCAAATTTTGTATATATAATCCGTGGACCTCCAGAAGTATAAAAATTCCAAAAATAACCTCCCAAAATGGTGGGGGGAGGGAGGGTGGTGTGGGTGTAATGAAAATATAGGCCCTTGTACCAAACTCAACCAAATTTTGTATACATAATCAGTGGGACCCCAGAAGACTAAAAATGGAAAAACTAACCACCCAAAATGGGGGCGGAGGTCATAAAATGAAAATCTAGGCCCTTGGACTAAACTCAACCAAATTTTGTATACATTTTGTATACGTGGGCCCACAGTAGTCTAAAAATGCAATAACTAACCCCTTAAATGATTATAAATAATTTTATCAAATATAAGAGAGGGGCCAGGCTATATGGTAAAGTCAAGTGGATGGCCACATCTGATCGTGTCAATTTATTTTTGTAATTATAAGGAACCCTATTTATTTTAATAAATACATTCTGAAATACACCATTTAAAATAAAAAACAGCACAATTCTTACGTCATATATGATTTCGAGCAGCGGGTTGGCCAATACTGCTTTAGGATGTTTAGAAAGTATTAAATGTCGTAATTTAATAACAGCATTTATTTCATGAAATGGTTCTGTTCTTAATGTATGTTATGGAAAAATTTTCATACACCCCAGAAGAGTAGTCATCCCTTCGTGATTCGAACCCAAATAAAAATGGATCGAAGCTTTTTGAGCACTTGGGTTCGATTCGCGAGGGTAAGACAACCAATTTGATGGAAAGGTAAATTTATCTATTTAAAATTTTAGATTAAGCAGAGAACACACAATCTTATTGATTTTTCTTTTTTTTTTTTACGAGAGCTTCACTTACATTTCTTTTGTTTAAATAAAACTATCTAGAATTTTAATTAAAAGAAGAAATAAATTGTATAAGTAAATTTTAATTAAAACAAATCGAGTACGGAGATTACTATTTATTTCCCCATATTAGTTTTTTGCCTTGTTTCGAAAGAGAGGGAGAGGGTTCTTGGTTTCTGGCTTGAAAATTAACACAGCTACAAATTCACATTTTGACCTATAAACATTTTAATCCCTTATATTAATGATATATGGTTTTAATTACTTTATATACTCAATTTTTTAATAATAAATTGAATCGTCTAAAATTATGCCACGTAAACTTTTGTAAATTAAATTTTTGAAATATGTTTGGAAAACAAAAAAAAAATTATTATTTATACTATTATTAAATTAATTGAAAATTGTTCGCTACGCGGATTTTCCTTACCTCTCTTCTCTTTAATTAGAATATAATATATTAAGGAAAGAGAAGATTATTTGATTCAAATTAAATTAATTACCGGTGAGATAACAATTCTAAATTTATTATTATGTTTTTCACATGATTAAACTGAATAAAACAACTTATTTTCTTTATATTTATACGGCCTGTAGCGACATAGAGCTTTTTTGGTCCAACATTTAACAAATCAAATCAAACTTTTTAAATATTTTTATATATAAATTTATTAATATGGTATAAATATAAAAAAAAATATTAAATAGAAAGTTTTAATAGATATTTCATATTAAATTTTCTTGAATTTACATTTAAATATGATGTTAAACTAAATAATTTTGGGGAGGGAGGTGGCCCAGGGACTTATTTGGCTTACTCTTTATATAAATGTAAATCTACGAAATTTTAATTTGAAATTTATTTTAAAGTTTTATATGAATTGCATTTATTACCAAATTATTGTTACTTCCTTCCAGAATTTTTTTTAGCTATTTATTAAATACCTGATATAAATAATGTTTGTAATTAATCTATTTTATATAACTTTGAGATGGACTCGGAATACCTCTTGTACTCCTTTCGATTAACAGTTTGGCATAACTTTATTAGAGTGATTTTTAACATAGAGTACTTACTAGCTTACTGATCAGGAGACCCGTGTTTAAGCTCGGCTCACTGGAAAAATTTGTCAGGCTATGATCTGACTCCTGGACCATTTTACACACATTCTCATCAGTGGTGTCATCGAAAATTTAGCACTGCAGGAACGCTGAAATTTCGGGGGATCCTCCACCGTAAAATTTTGGAATATTATAATTTAGCACTGCCGGAACGTTGAAAGTTAGGCATAACTTTATTATATATATTATATATCCCTAAAACCAGTGCCGGAACGATTATTTTTGATTTAAGTTGATTCCTACATGTCTTCAGGATTGATTATCAATAATAGTCGAAATGTCAAAAAATCCACAAGCTAGAATGGTTATTGTTGGAACTTATGTGACAAGCCGCGAGATGGCGTAGACATGCAGAA
>JALMQS010000149.1:1271998-1335385 GCA_024734495.1 Forficula auricularia
TGTTTTATTCATTTATACCAATTCCGCTTCGTTTTACTCGCTATCAGGTTATGAGGCCCAGGAACCCTGAAGGGAATTAATAATTTATTTTATAACCTTTTGTGTATAAGTGAAGAAAGAAAAAAGAAAATTTCAACAGGCTGCTCTGTCGCAAGAAATTATCCCAAGTGGTGAAGTTGATTAATCTAATTTTTATTTAGAATATTAATATAAATAAAAAAGGAAAAGATGAATACTTTCAACAAGATCGAAACACTGAACAAAGAGAATTACGACACATGGAAAATACAGATGGAAGCTTTACTGATAAAGAACGATGCATGGCAATATGTCTCAGGAGAGATGGAAAGGCCAGATGAAAATGAAGAAACTGCCAAGCTAAGAAAATGGAAAAACAACGACATGAAAGCAAGGTCAGATATCATTTTATCTATAAGTCCAAATGAAATCAAGCAAATAAAGGGCTGCATTACATCTCGAGAAATATGGATCAAACTTGAAAACATTTATCAATCCAAGGGACCTGCAAGGAAAGCCACTCTATTGAAGCAGTTAATATTGGAAAAAATGGAACACGGTGATGACGTCAGAGATCATTTATCAAAATTTTTCGATGCAGTAGATAAATTAAAAGATATGGAGGTGAACATTAATCCAGATCTGATCGCCATTTTGTTACTCTATAGCCTGCCAGCCAACTTCGAGAATTTTAGATGCGCAATTGAATCTAGGGACCAACTGCCTGACCCCGAATCACTTCGCATAAAAATAACTGAAGAAAGCGATGCTAGAAAAAACGAGTTGAATAATACAAACCAAAATGCGATGTATATTGAAAAAAATTTTAGAAAATGGCGTCCCAAGAACAAAGAACCATACAAGAAGGAAATGAATTCAAACCAAATTCGAAAATATCAAGAAGGTAAACCTGAATTTAGGTACCGTTGCCATAGATGCAGAAAAATAGGGCATAAAGCATTGGATTGCACTTCCGGGAAAGTTTCCGAAGAAGGTCAACAACATACCGGAAGTACTGATAGCTTCTACATTAATGAAAAGAGCTATAGAATAAATGGAAATAGCAAGCGAAGCTGGTGTTTGGATAGCGGAGCATCTTCTCATTTTTCAAAAGACCTGAACGATTTTACAGAACTTCAAGAATCCCCAGTAACCAAGTTGAGTCTGGCAAATAGCAGCTCAACTGAAATAACGGCGAAAGGGAAAGTTCTGCTTAAAACGGAAGTATTTAATGAACCAAGATGTATTACTTTAAATGATGTTCTGCACGCACCCGATTTAAGATCCAATTTACTATCTGTCAGCAAGATTACAGGAAAGGGCTACGAAGTCATATTCAAAAGGAACACCGCATACGTCATCGACTCAGAAGGAAACGTAAAAACTACTGCTGATCGAATAGGCGACCTGTACTACGTGAATGAATATGAAGACCCCCCTAGTCAACCAACCACTCATCGGAAAGAAACGAAGAGGAAGAAGACAGACAAGGAAATATGGCGCGCAGAGGTCCAAGGAAGCTCGAAAACTGCGACGCTATAAGGTATCGAATCATACCAAGATTATCTATACCCTCGTTTACATTATATCGGGAGAGGGGAAGATGCGATGTCAATCCGACCTTATGCGGACGACGTTCTCATCGCGTCCAAGAAACAAAGGAACCCGGAAGGACGGTTTGCTGCTGAAGGACTTCTGCAAGCTGCAGCGGAAGCGATGCATGGAAAACGGACGAGTTCTGGAATTATGGAATACATGTTCGCTATCTTCATGCAGGAAAGGCAGATCCATGTAGCATTCTGGAAAAAGGGATACACCATCTCACATCTCGAGGGGAAGTGTTGGAACTTATGTGACAAGCCGCGAGATGGCGTAGACATGCAGAAGAGCCAGTCTGTCTGTTTGTAGTATCTCTTTACCTACTTCCATGACTTCTTTTGTTCTGACATACACATTCATCTTTGTAACATACTCTTAACTCTTTATCAACTATATTATATTATATTACATCTCCTAAACGTGTGTTTTATTCATTTATACCAATTCCGCTTCGTTTTACTCGCTATCAGTTATTCCTCAAATTTTATGCCACATCTCAATTATTCAATCCTTTATATATCAATAATATTGTTACTTTTATCAATTATCTTTTATTTAATAAAATGTTAAGCATTTCATTCCGATTAAAATGGCACTTTAATTTTCAAAATCGGCTGATAATTAATCGAGTTATGATGGTATTTTTATTTTCATTCTTAATTGTTTGAGATTAAATCGGCCATTATCAAAATTCTATCACGTTTGAGTTTTTCAATTTGGGATTGAATTAAGTACCATCTTTGGTCAATTTATTGTACTATATATTTTTATTCACTTAAACTTTATTCGAGTTATTAGTATATCATCTAATTAGTTTTGAATTTTAAATATTTAAGTTCGCAGATAAATAATTTTTCACTAATGACATCTTACATCGATTTAATGAACTCTATTGTATAATTAATTATGAAAGTTTAAACATTTGAATCGGTGATTGAATCCAGCAACATCTTAAGAATAACTAACCATAAATATGAATATAAAAATACCAACATAACTCGGTTAATAATTAACCGATCTGCAAAAATAAGGTGTCATTTTGTTTATAAATAAATTATTAATATTTTATTAAACATAAGGTAATTTAATGAAAGTAAGGATTATTGATAAATAAAGAATTAAAAATCGACTTTGCCACCATTTTAAAAATATAAAGCCTGTATTCACTGTAATTTTTCCTTTATTAGCGATAAATTATATGAAAATGTGCACCAAATATTATTAAAATTACTAAAAAAAGATTTTGTGAGATAAAATTAAATCGGAAAGAACTCCTTTTTTTCATATACCTTGGGTCGGGGTACGAACACTTTAGAATTGTGTGTTTATATAAAAATTTATAGATTAAAAGATAAAATACTTGAATATTATTTAAAAAGAAATGAATATACTAGATATTAAGCTTAAATTTCTCGGACTAGATGAGTCCCAAAGGTACCAAGTTTCTATCTTCACCCGCCTTTACGACAATCCTTGGAAATATACTCAAAGTAAATAAACTGCAACGGATCGTTGCTAGACTTTAAACACATTTGAAATATTATGTTTATTCCTTTATTAATCAAGTAAAAAGAATTTGATCCTTTTGATTTTAAGTCTCAATGTTTTCAATACTAGTTACCATTAATGGTCAAAACATCAAAAATGGAATGTAACAAGGTTATTCCTTAATTATTAATAGATCATGGGAATCGATCGCTATTTTTGATTTTCCCCAGGTTCCTCCAGATCTTCAGCAAAACGGATACGATGACAACGAAATGGATGTTATGTCTACTTATAAAATTTCCTCTCAAATTTACCATTTTTATAGAGAGATGCCTTTCCATTCTTACTAAAGCAAAATGAGCTATATTAAACCGATCAAATAGATAAATTGCAAAGAATTAAAATAAATAAATAATTGCTTGCTGTAGAATAAAGCATATTAAAATGTAATTTTACTAAAAACTTTATACCACTTTTTTGAGGTCTTCAAAGAACTTAAATCGAATATTAAATTTAATAAAAATTGGTTATGCCATTTTCAAGATATTTAGAACAAAACTAAAAATAGACTGAAATAAAACGGTAATGTTTGTGGGCCGATATAATCAGCGATTCGAAAATTTCATTTAGATCGCTTTATAGTATGGAAAAAATCGCGGACAAAAAAAAAGGAATCCATTCATACATACTTGTCCGGTTGTCCACGCACTAAATGAGAAAAATATCTCTTTTTTGGGCTCTGGACTAGACCCCATGTAATGGCAAAACTTTTAAATCTTACAATACAACCTGAATGAATAATACAATTTGTGAATTTCGTTGAGACCATGGGTCCCGGAGTTAACTTTGAGAAACCTTTGAAGTCGCGTTTGGCACGAGACCGTTACGATAAAGTGCTATGGATAAAGTAAAAAAAAAAAAAAAAATGATTCCTACAAGTCATTTTAAACTTTTAACCATCTACCATAATTGACCTTTAGCATTCCGTTCATCAATTTCCTTTCTAATTTGTGAAAATTTTTAGCTTACTTATTCATTTTTGTTTTATCTAACTTTTTCCAACTTTTCCATCATACACTATATAATCGATTGTATGAAGAGATAAAATTATGGATTCCAAACGAATGTGCTTTACAGATGCCTTGCTAGATTAATTGAATCCTCGTGGTAAACACTACAGTGTTTACTCTTAAAAATGCAAACAATATGGGAAAAATTGGATGTTCAATTAAAAAATTATAGATAAATAAATCTTTCTAAGAATATTCGATTTCTTACTATTCGTATGTTCTTTTATTAAATAAACACTTCACTTTCAAATTGTGTATTTTCAATTATACTTATATTAGAAATATTGCTTTTTAAACATAATTAAATAATAATTAATTACAATGTTAATTACTTTGTCCGTGAGCTCTCTATCAATAACCGGTTTATTATTAAAAATATAATAAATGTCATATTATATTATATTTTTTACCCTGGATGCAATTCAGAAATGAGATATAGATTAATAGAAGATTCAGTCAGGGGATGCTACCCGGATTCCCTGGCCCATCCAAGAAACATCTCCGCTCTTTGCTTTACCATGAGTTATTTATAGATACTACCGTAGCGTCTTTTCTAATGAAATTTATCTCACCTAGAGGTTATTTTTCCACGAAAGAGGCGAATTTTAATCTCTCAGCACCCTTTTGCTATTTAAGACCCGTATCCACAGATATCTTCGACCCCCGCCCAGCCCATAAAATTCTTTCTTCTACTTTTCACGATGGAGGGGCCAACCCAGGCCTTTAGGGGTTGCACCTTTTTGGTGTAACTCCTTCTCTCATCATGTTCATTAAAAAAAAAAATAGATTCTAGCCGAAAAAACGTATTCTCTAGCTTGTTTATCCCTATGACTTCTAGAGACTCGAACTCTTTCCTTCACCAGCCTTGCCTACGACATTTAACGTTCAGTATTTCAAGACTCGCACCAAAAGGAACCTTCGATCCCTGAAATTTATTTATATTCTATTCCTTTCTCGATTTAAAGTTCCACCCCTGACTACAGAGGTAACAGCTGTTTTGTACATTGTGTCATTATCATTAAAAAAAGTATGTTTTGAATATCTAAGGATGAAACTTTAAAATGTCTATTGTCCAATTTAGTTGAAGGGAAGGGAAAAATAAATAAACACTTAAACATATATGGATACTAATTTTATATTTGAATAAGTACCTACCTAAATAACGTATTTATTTAAAAATAATTGTAGATGCGCATAATAATATGATTATAAGTGGTAGTTTATATTTTGATCATAATTTTCATATTATTCTTTTTTATTTTTATTTATTAAATCCACGATTTATTTTGTATATTTAAGATGCCACTTGACTCAGATTGTTTTTGCAAAGCTCTTTAAAATAATAAAAATATAATTACATACTCATTATTACAATTTATAGAAAATATACGAAAAAGAATCTGTTTAATGAAGAATATCAATTAAAATGAATTTTAAACTTATTTATTTTTAAAAATAAACTTATTAAAAGTCTAGTGAAGAGGTATTATTTTGGGATAACATGCAATTTTATGCTTGAGCTCCCAACTCTCTTGCTTGTTTCTATTTATACCTAAATCTATGTCTATCAAACTTCACTTGACTGGTTCTCAATTTTGCAATAATTCTTTAACTTTGGTTTAATGTTATTTTTTTATTACTTCCCGTTTGCAATTCTTTGTTTACTAAGTATATTTCGTTTTAGATATAAAAATTAAATAGAACTCTATTAGCGTCGCTACTATTTCTGTTTTAGTATATGTTAGAATATTGTAGCTCGTTAATCAAATAATACTAACTTTAAATTGAGAATTTATATGTACTTAACTATTATTCATTTTCTTTTTAAGTCAGAAATTTTATTATAATTTTAATCCAATCATTGTTTTAAAGAGTGTCGAATTTTACCTGGGGTCAGAAATAAAAAAAAAAATTATCATAGGGTGAGGATTAACTTTATTTTTTATTTGGATTTAAACTCACGATGGAAGAGATTTCCAAATTGCGCATCATTTTTAGGTGATTTTTGTACCAGTCGGGGTTTAGAAATAGTTAAATATTAAATTAATCTAAAAATTACACAAATTTACTTGTTCTCTCTTTATAAAAATAAATAAAAACGATTTGAATCTCAAGTATGTTAGAATTATTAATTATTTTTATGCTGCTTGAAATATCGAATTCACCGAGCAATGGATCATTCAGATATAATATGCTTATAGAATTAGTTCCGGAATTCAAAATAGAAATTTTGTCACGAAATTTTAATGAGCACAAAGGAAATGTCAGGAGGGTTCGTATTTAAAGCCTAGAAATTAGTCAACATTGTGTCTGCCCCGCATTAAATTTTACCAGATAGGGAGATCCCAATTTTTAGTTAGGAGAAAAATAAAAACAAAATTCTCCTATTTTTGATCTCTTTTCTTTATTTTTTATTTTTAATACATGATTCAGGATTCTGTCTACTTATCTTTAGTTTATTTAATAAATTAATACAATTACCCTCTTCTTACGAAAATCCACATTCAAAAAACAAAAATAGTTAGGTATATGAAACAAAAACAAAAAAAAAAATAAAATAAAATAAATAAAGATGCACAAATATCATCAAAATAAAAAAATTAATTAGTAAGTAGTTTAGAGAGGAAAAATTTGTTTAATTATCGAAAGTTTCAAACATATTAAAGGAGATAATAAAAGAGTGTGTCTTCTGCTGGAAAAATACATTTTTAATTTATTTACCATATAAATAGACTATAGTTTTGAGGACTTTGCCCTCTTCACACATCAATTCCTGTTATCAATTGTAATAGATTGATGAAGAGGGCAAAACCTTCGAAACTATAGTCTCTTTATAAATAAATTAAAAATATTATTTTTTCACCAGAAGACACACTCTTTTATTGTCTCCTTTATTTTATAAAATTATGCTACTCTCGGCAAAAATAAACTTTTAATTTAATTTTAATCATATTTAAATTAAAAACAATTTAAACCCAAAAAAACCAAACATTTGTAACAAATACACCAATCCATTTTTCATTTGAAAAAATATTTTTAATTAAGTCTAAGTTCGACATAGTATTACAATTTTTAACATAGGAAAAAAATTATATTTTTACAATTTTAATTATACTAAATTTACACTCAGGGCAAATCTAACCAGAGGGCCAAATGGGCAATAGCCCCGGGGGTTATGACTTTTGGAAGCGGCAATTTTTATTGGTGTTATATTTTTTGTTATTATTAGTTATTTTTATTCAAAATATTTTCATGACAAAAATAACCAAATAATCTGTGGGGGCCCACATCTCCCTTAACTTAAAAATAATAAAAAAACGGGCCTCATTTCACTGTTATTTGCGTACGAACTAATAGTTTTCATTAAAATCTTAAATTCCTGAGTGCCCCTGCTATGGCAAGATATGCAGCCGAACTAACAAACATTCTGGCAGGCATTTTCAAATGAACAAGAAAAATATTAAAAAATGTATTGTTCTCCCACTAGTCATCCTGTGTATTTTCTAAGGAAAGGGGGCTCATTATTTTTAGTAGCCCACGGGAGCCGAATATCTTAAGATGGCCCTGTTTACTTTATATTTTGAGCATTAAGGTTAAAATGTTGTTGAGTATTAATTTCACACTCGAATTTATTTACATATACAATCTCCAAAAATTAAATAAATAAATAAACGGTTATAAAATATAAGTATTTTTTAATAATAGAACATTATACTCAGAAACAGAAAACTTACGGCTTATTGGCTTGTTGGCCCTCTGGGTTCGATTCCCAAACGGGCGAGTGATGACGGTCTTTCTGAGTTGAAAGCAAAATTTATCTATCACAATCACATCAAGCAGCTTTGATTTTGTTTTATAAAATTGACACTTGGCAAAACAAATTTCTAGTTTACCACCTCAAAGTCGAAAATTCGGGGTTATAAATTAAAAATGCCCTTAAGTAAAACCGCATTAATCGAGGGATCTACCTGTATTACACAGAAATATTTGTTTTCTGTCTACTGGTTGAAAACAAAACATGACATATTTAGATATATTAAATTAAGCGAGAACAGACAGACAGATGGCTGTTCGGCTTTTGAGATCGGAGTGGTTTGGTTGCCTTTCCACTTTGTCACTCAGGAGAGATGAATATCAGAGGATGAACTAGCTGTGAAGAGTAATGTGATAGGTGGAGGACAGAACATCAAGATAGATGCGATTCATTCGAGACACGTAGAAAATATACTGTGAAAAATAAAATGAAATATTTTCCAAGTTGAAATTTTACATCAGCAGTCAGAATTATATACACACTTCAGAGGCTAAGAAAATTAATCAAATTAAGACTTAATAATAATTATTTAAAATTATCTAGGAATAGAAAAAAATTTGAATCCTGTGGAATATCATCCGTTTATTTATTATTCTTTTTCCTTAAAAAAATGATAATAAATAGAAAAGCGTCTTCTCCATATAAAGTAATGAAATCTTGTTCTGTTAAAATTTTGAAATTTGGGATTATTAGAGATTTTTACAGATTTTTACCTTTCACAGTCCATTAAGTCCAAAAAGTATTTTCTAGAAATTTTTTCTGTTTCTCCATTTAAAGTAATGAAATCTTGTTCTGTTAAAATTTTGAAAATTGGAATTTTTACAGATTTTTACGTTTCACAGTCTATTGAGACCAAAAAGTGTTTTCTTGAAATTTTTTCTCTCGCTCGGCTTTTGTGTGTCGGAATTTCTAGATTTCGACTCAAAAGTAAGAAAGTGATATTTTTCTTAATTTAGAATTTGTTTCAAAAGTAAAATATATTAGTTTTATTCCGATTTTTTCTAATGATAATGATATTGATACAAGAAGAGGCTACACCAAATGGATACAACCTCTCTAGTCCCGTATGGAAACTTTGCATCGTAAAAAGAAGAAGAAATTTTAAGGATTTAAGAATTGGATATACCTATGGACTGTTTATTTTGAAAGTGGTATAAGCCCATTTTTTATTATTTCGAGATATTTGTATTTATAGTTTTATAAATATATATTTAATGAATTTTGATGAGGCAGTCCAAGGTTCAAAAAAGAGAGAGAATTATAAATATCTTTATTATTCAAATCCGAAGTTTCGGAGGTTTCTTCTCTTCTTCTTCAGGGTTTTAAAAGGAGGGAATAAACGTCGGCTTTGAATAAAAAATATAGTTATGTTCTCTCTCTTTTTTGAAGCTTCAACTGCTTCATCAAAATCCATTAAATTTACTTTTCAGTACATCTCCAAAAACTACTTCAATCATATAAATACAAGTTTGTTAAGGTAGAAAAAAGATAGTTATGTTCTCTCTTTTTTTTTGAAGCTTGGACTGCCTCATCAATTCATTGGTCTGGGTTTTTAGTGAAACATTTTAAATAAAGTAAAGAAAATTTTGAAAAATTTAGAAACTTTTTAAAATTTAAAATATAAAATCCTAGGTAGGGTTCCTCTGTGAACTCCTGAAGATAGTCTTATACAACGAAATATGGTATATATAGAGTCGTGCTAAATTAGCATCTGATCTTTTATTTTTGTGAAACCTACCTAGGATTTTATATTTTAAATTTTAAAAAGTCTCTAAAATTTTTCAAAATTTTCTTTACTTCATATAAATACATTATTTACTCGTATTAATATATCGTTCGATATTTTTATTTTGACTAATTCATGAGGATATTGTACTCCAGTGACTGGAATATTATAAATATGAAAAGAAGACATCTATATCTAACTAAAACTGACATTAACTAATTTTTTTCAAAATTGTACTTAAGTACACCACTTTTAAAATAAACGATTTATATATTTTAGTTAGTGAAAACGTTAGTGAAAACGCGCATTAATAAAAGAGATTAGAAACCATTCTTCAAAAAATTATAAACGGACCTTATATTTTTCATTGTCAAATTTAGAACTTGTATCGCTATCTTTTTATTTTATTATATAAATTTTAATTTCTATTTCGAGATAATTTAATTTTTATAATATGTGTTATAAATATTAAAATAATGGATGGTTAGATTAATGAAAATTGAAAAAAGAATGGAAAAAATCTCACCTAGAAGACGCGTGGGTGTTGTGGATTATCTGGAACGATCTCACTGGCGCGAGTTTTTCTGCAAATCGTCTTTTTCGGGGTGGAGGGGTTCACACATGCATTGGCACGGGCCCAAGAGGGTAATGGGGATGGACTTTGAACTCCGAAATAATAGATAGTAATTATTGTACAAATTCCTAATAGATGAAAAGGGAATTTTTATAAGTTTCCAATTGAAAAATTAATTCGAATTCGATCAAACAAGTCTCGATTTGTTTTCGGACTTCTTCCTAATAAAACTAAATCCAATCTAATATATTAAAATATTTATCACTTATAATTACACGAGAGCTTTTTTTTGACGAAGTAAACTTGACATTTTAATGAGAATTTTGGTGCCCAAAGGCAACAAAACTCGAATTATAAAATATCAAGTTTACTTCGACCCAAAAAAAAAGCTTGAGTGTAATTCGGTAAGACAATTTAATGAATCAATACGTAAATCACAAAATTAACAAAATTAAGACATAAATTAGTTTATTTAATTTAGAGGAAAAGTACAATTGTTGCTAGACACCGATGATGCAGGCCTACTAGAATCTTAAAGCTAGGTTCAGTTTTGTCGCTGGAAAAGTTAGGGTAAACTTGTTTCGCTGTCATAGTGACAAAAACACCGTTGCTTATGGGACTTTTAGTGTATGAATTAAATTGTCAATTGAAAATAATGGAAGGCAGCCTAGGGGTAGTGAGGAAAGAAAAAATTAACACATATCTAAATAAGGTGTAATTTATTGGAATCCTTCCTCCGTTCCCTTCAAACCGACGTTTTGGAGGATTTTTCTTTCCTTCTTCAGGGTTTCAAGGGGTTACTGAAGGAAACAAATAAAATGCTTCCTTCCCTCTCCAAAGGAGTGTTTAAAACTTTTTTCTTCCTTAGTAGAAGCATAGAAAAACAATCTTTTTTATATATTTTTTTTTATTTTTTTTACTTCTTTTTCTTAATTAATTAAGAAAAAGAAGGAAAAAAAAGATTGTTTTTCTATGCTTCTGCTAAGGAAGAAAAATTTTTTTAAACACTGCTGTGTAAAGAGGAAGGAAACATTTTATTTGTTTCTTCATTGAGCCCTTGAAACCCTGAACAAGGAGGGAAAAATCCTCCGAAACGTCGGTTTGAAGAGAAAGGAGAAGGATTCCAATAAATTACACCTTATTTAGATATGTGTTGATTTTTTTTTCTTCACTACCCCTGGGCTGCCTTCCATTACTTACAATAAAGATTTCTACCAGTCCGTCTCTCTTCAGAGAAAATATCGTGCAAATAAAATATTTATAATTTGAAAAGGGGATTCAAATTCACATCTCCATATTGACAGATTTTTGAAACAGGTTTATAAAACGATAGGAGAAAGTGAAGTGTGTTGATATATATGGTGAATATTGGTACTGGTGCGGAAAATCGAAATCAGCGATGAGCCTAGCCGAGTGGGCGTACAAGTGGATGATGGGTTCGTTGGCACTGGCCGATTTGAAAAGCCAGCAAGGGAGACTGAGAGTAGCCAGCCAAGCGCCTAAACAGATGATAAACACACTGTATTATTTACTAACCATTCAAAATTCTCTCTAGTTGTTGGATTAGAGATCCAGTGTAAATTCCATTATAATTGCAATATCTAGCTTTACATGGAAAGATAATAATATTAGAGAACGGGGAAACAATCACCTTTTCATTCAAATTAATGTAAATAAAAAATTATTGGCAATCAATGATTGAAAGATATACTATATTTTTATTTATTTATTTAGTTGAAATTATAGATTAAACCAGTAGCTTCTTCATGATCAGCGACGAATAAAATAACATAATATGACATTTAAATTAAACTCGAAGATAATAATTGGATATCATATGGACAATTTGAAATTAAATTTCTGGGAATAATTTTATATCGATTTCAAATTGGAAAAAAAGAGAATCAGTAAATTTGACTTATTTTTTAGGATGTAAAAATAGTAAAGCGAACGTGGCAGAGAAATAAAACTTCCTCAAATGAATGTAATTAACGATAAACCCAAGATCAAATTTTGTTCATAGAAATTGCAATTTCAAAGATTTAATATATATTTATTAATTACTTATCTTCCCTATGAGGTTTAATAAGTCACAATTGTGAAAGTTATATTTTCCCCATAATATTTATTTTTATGATTATTTTTCTTTTTTAATGAAATTTATTATATTTTAAATACTTATAAATCTGAAATGATAATTATTTATGCTTTGAAATTTGTTTGTGGTAAATAAAATAATTTACTAAATAAGTAGATATTATTTTTTATTTTTTTATTTGATATAGTTTCGGTCACCACACCCTCATTGTTAAATATCGTATAAGTTTCTAGAGATTGTCAATATAAACATTTCATTTTTTATTCATTCTCATAGATATAACATTCTCACACAGACACTCATTTTTACTGAGGATGATTACCGAAACACATTAGTAAATAATAAACAATAGTAATTTACTAAATTATTATTTTATTTGTGACTAGTAACCATCCAAATTTCAAGAAATTAAATCCACAGTAACTTTAGTTCTTGAAAAATAAATTAAACGATAATTTATCTTTTGTTGTGAACTCCAATTTTTTTTTTTTTTTTTTTTTTGGTAGTATTTCACTACTGTTCTAGTTTCTCAAAAATTTTTAAAAATATTTTGATATTTTTATGCTATTTACAATTTTTTTTTTGCTGTCTTTATAGTTATATCTTCACTCAAATTTCTTTATCCATTGAGTATTTTTTTGTTTCGTTTTGTATTACCTAGAATAGGGTTGGACAGAACACCGAGTTTTTTCCGTAGCTTATATTTTCCAAAATACTTGATATATCAAATTTGATCTTATTTGTGGTTGATTAAGGATGGAATAAGTGAATTTGTGTATTTTTTCAATTTTAAATTAAACAACTTCTGAACGCCTTAAAACGGCCGCTTTGGTGCTTTTCTCATGGAGTATTTTAAAACGAATTAAATTTAAGAAAATAGCCTAATTCTTCGTAAAGAAATTTTTTCAAGGATATTTCACATCCCATGTTGAAAAAAATATTTTTTATTTTCGACCCCACAACAAATTCAATAACATCTCCAAAATAAAATTATTATTATTATTTCTGCGAAAATACTAATATATCAGTGGCGGTGACTTTTCAACCAGGGGATGCTGTCCAAAAAAGTACCCTTCATTTTTTCAAATTTTATTTTAATTTTCCCTTTTTTTTTTTTTGATAATTTCATCGAATATGGCATCATTTTCGTTTCGCCCCTAAACGGATACTGCTTTGTGTCAGTGAGGGTAGGAGTCAGAAATTAAATCTTTTGTCTTAAACCCCACACTCTCTGAGATAGAAATCGACAATCTTCCACAATGAATCAGCCTGTACAATATCTTAAATTTCTCCTAATACTATTGCTAAAAGCAAGCTATGACTTGTCTATAGCACTCTTAATTATTTCCGATCTTATATATTGAGAGTTGTTAGAAATGGATTAGTCCAAAGATTCTCGAATCATCTTTATTTATTCCTTTTTTTGTATATTACTATTTTATTATAGTTCCTCAGCGAGATCAATTTTTATTTGACTAAAACTCGTCTGGACTTGTCTCAGACTGAACTGGAAGATAACTATACCGATTCAAACCTTCTATATGCACCCGTTTGAGAAAAATCATTCATTTTAATTGCCCCTTGAAACTATGCAACCATTTTATTTTTTTTCGAGAACCAATATACTATTCAAAACATTTTTATAGAAATATTTGAAATAAAGCATAATAATTTCAAAATTTAAAGATCCTCCTGAAAATTTTAACTTGACATTATAATTATATTTATTAAAATACTTTAAATGTTTGAAATTTTAGGGATGTGCCGCATCCACATAATTCATGGACCGCACTCAACTGGTATATATATAACTTGAAAATTTCAAGTTTGTATCTTATTTAGTTTATGAGCTACAATGCTTTGTTACACAAAAAACAATAACATAGTCTTTATATTGACTTTAATAGAGTCCCATTTTACTTTTCAACGGAACATATAAAACAATGAAAATAGTCACCTAGTTACTTTTTAGTCAAAGTTTCTATATTTCAAAATCTCATAATTATTAATTATAAAAAAATGCTATTACGATATACATTAAATAACAATCGATTTAACACATAAAGAAATAACCTGATTTAAAATATTACAAATTAGTGATTTTCAACCATTGTATATTAATAGTAAATTTGTAAATAGAATACTCAATTTTATTTATTTACATTTTGACTTTGAAACCCCATAGTCCATGTTATTGTGAAAAATTTTCATCTTTATATTATATCATACATCTCACTCAGTAAGCCTTTCTTTGAATATCAAAATGGAATTTGGTTGTTTTTTGACTGACTTGAAAATGATATTTCCTTGTTTACACTCCGTTTTTGCTTTTGATGTTGATATTCGAAGATATCCATACAGAGCGCTACAAACAACTTGAATTCGTCACCCATCACATTTGGACTTTTTTTTTCTATTTTATTGATATTTATTCTCTTTCTTTCCCAATTGCCTTGCCACTGTCTTTTATTTTTTATTTACATTTGCTCAGTCTGTCAAGTCTTTTGTGTCCAATCAATAGTGAATTCAAGTTCTTATCAGATTTTGCAATTTCCTGCAATTTATTTGACTGATCTTATGTTTGCACTCACTCTTTTTTTAATGTGAATAGATTGAAATCTTATAAATATTATTGATTGAGGTTCTCTAAGAAAATCAAGAAAAGAAAATTATTTAAATATAGATATAAATAATTATATAAATGGTACATTATTATATTATAGCCTTTATTGGTTCTAAGTTATACATTTCTTAGTATACAAGTTTTTATTATTAATTTTATAATTTTGAATTATTAATTTTATCTACAGTAGTTTACAACAGTTTTTATAATAAGTATTTATATCTGTATATATATATATATATATTATTTTAATTTATTATTTTTTTTTCTCAACTTTTACAATTTGAATTTTATATTTATAATAAGTACTAACTAGTTGGTTAGTTTAACTGTGGAACCAGACCCCTTAGGGCGGAGGCCTCTCCCAGCCTCTTCCATTCATTTCTGTCACGAGCTATTCTAGACCATGTCATTCCTGTGAAATTTGTTATCTCGTCCGCCCATTTTTTTAATGTGAATAGATTGAAATCTTATAATTATTATTGATTGAGGTTCTCTAAGAAAATCAAGAAAAGAAAATTATTTAAATATATAAATAATTATATAAATGGTACATATATGTATATAAATATATTAGTTCCTTGAGATGTAAAAATCTATGAATGTGTGTATCACATTGAAATAATAATAATTATTTAGACCAAGATCATGATTTCTTTTCTTAAAAAAAACCGTATCCATGAACTAATTGACAAGTTTTATATATAATTGGTTTCATAATTGTAATTTAAACACATATACTGATATCTTGTATTTCCATTACCGTAAATTAATGCAATTATTCATATTTTGAATGTGATGTGATGAATTTGATGTTTTTTATCTCGTTACACAAGAAATTGTAATTTGCACGTTTCCAAATATCTGGAACAAAACCATAGAATTTTCATTTATCACTTTATTATATTTTACCTTGAACTAACATTGCATTCCTTACATATTCTTGAACCCTCTGCGTACCCGACCCTTCGGGGAGCTTGTCGAACTGTCTTCGAGCATTCCCGTTACTTTTCGGGAGCAATCCGCTGCGACGGAAAACGATCATAAGCGATATATATTCTAAAATAGCATTTTTCTTTCTCATAATCTTTGATCGGGTGATTTTTAATGTAAAGTGAGGTGAAAAGCTTTATTTGAATATATATCTATATCTATATAAGCTGGTTAATTTGAATATATGTATATAAATATAGCTATATAGGTATAAAATATTTTTTAAAGAATTTTAGAAAGCTTTTTCTAGTAAAAAATAAATAAAAGTTTGGCTTTAATTCAAACATAATGGTTGAAGGCTTTGTTGAGTGGCGTTAATGTTGACCTGGAGAATCAGTCAACGACTCAACCTTTTGTTATTCTTTAATTAAAAAAAACTCTTTGAAAAAAATTTTCACAATTGAATTTTTTTACTATAGATTGTTTTTGAATTGGTTTTTATTTAGGGTAAGAATTTTAACGGTTAATTTATAAAATTATTGATTTTATTTTCAAATAATCTATTTTTTGTGAAATGAATTTTGGATAAATCAATCATCTTTTACTTTCAATTAAATCAAATAAGTTAAATATTGGTATGGCATCAGGGCCATTCCTGACCCACTGTGCGCCCTTGTGCAAGTTAGAATTTGTCGCCCTTTCTGAAAAATTCTAGAAAAAAATGAAACTGGAATGGGTCCTGTTTACTAAACAAAAATTTTGGGACTTTTCTATCTATCCTCCGTATAGGTTTCCTCAAACAGATTTAGATCTGGGTTTGCAGACAATAGAGTTGGCCGCCCTTTCCCAACATATACAATGGAACAATTTGTGCCATTAAATCAAAATTTCAGACCACCTTTAACTTCGATTAGGTCTCCCTGGCTTATATTATTTTATCGAAAATAAATTTAAATAATATTTTCCTAAAATTATTGATTTTAAAACTAAATTTAATTTTCTGGCCGGAACGTTACAAGTCCTCTCCTCGAGCTTGAGCACCAAGGTGTCTTGCCCCACCTTAATCACCCTGTAGGTACGGCCCTGTATGGTACTCTAGAAATGGAGATTTTGAAGTTTCCTAATTCAAATAAATTCAGGGTATGAGGTAGGTATTCATCCCAAAGTAAAAATCTCCTTAAATAGAATTACTTTTGAAATGACGATATGAAAAAATGTTTGTTATCAAGTGGAACCTTAATATTCTAGCCCTTCTTTCTTCCGATTTACACTACGATCGATTACGATAAGATGCTTTTTAAAGATAGGGACGAGACTTGGAGCACTATTTTTAAAATTATTTTTTTAATATAAGAGAAACGATTATTACTAGTTGCCATTTTGATGTGAATTTGTAATCTTTCAGAATTTCATTTTTTTTAATGCAATCGAATGCAAGAAGGGGTGCACCAGTAAAGATGCAGCCCCTATGGATCTCGAAAGACCCTTGCATTACCAAAGAGAAGGGAAAGTTGATTAAGTGAGAGGGTGTAGACGTAGGTGTCTATGCACTCCGGTTTTGAAGGTTTGAAGATTATAGGTGCTGGGAAAGATGGAGGCTGGGAGAGAGTTCCAGTTCCTTGAAGTCATGGGGATATATGTATTGGCGAATGAAGTGGTCCGGCACTTTTCTAATTTGATCGCGAAAGAGTGTTGGGAGTCGGCAAAACGCGTGCTACGTACAAAGCATGCTTTGGGGGGAATTATTGATCACCTGCCGTGATAGTATCTATAGAAAAGGGAAAGGGCAGAGACATTTCTTCGATGAGCCAGCGAGTCGAGGGGGTCGGTGAGGGTAGAATCGTCAATTAGCTTGACGGCTCGTTTCTGAATTGCATCTAGGGTAGCAAGAGAATATTTAGAGGCTCCTCTCCATAGATGAGAGCCGTATTCGAGACAGGGGCGGATTTGGGCCTTGTAGATGGTAAGAAGTTGTGGGGGCTTGTAAAATCGCTTGGACCTGAATAAGTAGCCAATCTTCCTTGCTGCAGATTTAGCCACAGAGGAGATGTGTTCATTCCAAGACAGGTCAGATGCGACAGAGACGCGCAACATGGTTAGGCTGTCACACATTTTCAGGGTATTCGAATCGAAGTGAATATCAGGGAAATCTTTATTTTCGCGCCTAGAAATTAGACAGCATTGAGTCTTGTTTGTATTAAAGTTAACTAAATTTTGAGAGCCCCATTTATTCAATTTGACTAGGTCGAGAGTAATTGAGGAGGCAACATTGATTCGATTATTCGGGAGTGAGGGTTTGCCGTGCAGAGTGCTATCGTCGGCGTAACAATGAGTGGGGTTTGACGTTTGATCGATAAGGTCGTTTATATAAATTAGGAAGAGTGTGGAGGAGATTACAGAGCTTTGGGGAACACCAGCGTTTGTGGAGAACGATTCAGATGATATTCCATCCACCACAACTTTTAAACTTCGGTTTGTCAGAAAGCTTTCTATCCATTTGCGAAGTGTTGGTGTGATTCCAAAGGCTGGCAGTTTGGCAAGAAGATTTTTGTTCCAAACCTGGTCAAAAGCTTTGGTGATATCAAGGGCTACAGCGAGGGTTTCTTTTCCGGCCTCTAGAGTTTTGTTCAAGGTGTGGGTGACAGAGGTTAAGATGTCGCGTGTGGAACGATTTTGTCTGAATCCATATTGCCTATCGTGAATTAATTTATTGTTTTCTAAGTGATGAAGGACATGTTGGTTTATAACCAATTTGGTTCCACTGCATATTTTGTAACCTGCTTCTTTCAAAAACAAAATGGAAAATAAATAAAATTGTCTTTCAATTTAATGATGTTTTAATATTCCTTTTAATGTTCATTTGCTATTAACTCGGGGTAAGTGAAGGTCATTGTGGAGTGCTTTAAACAAGGCAGGATATTTGTTGTACTCTAATTGAATTCTCAAAGAAGAGAGAGTGTGTGATTCCGGGTATTTATTTGGAAATCAGAGAACTCTATAAAGTAACTTAAGTGACTAAACTGGAAAACGGAATTCCTTAGTGGCAATCCATCCGATAATAAACCCGACACACGTTCCCTAACTTCTGTTATTTTACAATTATCGGGGGAATAATTTCCAAAGTAAATAAAATTAAATAACAAGAGAAGAACTTAAAAACAGCACGTGCCTCTAATTCTTGATTTCTAAATAATAAGAAATAATAATAATAATAACAATTAAAAAAATTAAAAAAATAAAAATTTAACGAAGAGTGGCTACCTATCTATTTTCTCTGATAAAAATTAACTAATAGAGATTTCCACATGCTTTTTTTTTAAATGATATTTTTAATCAGCGGATTAACTAAAAATAAAAATAAATTAAAAAATAGTCCAATAATCATAAATTAATATTTTCACTAGTTTTTTGGGCCAAGGTATCGAAGAATCCCTCCACGTATTCCGATTATGGTAAAAAAATACGCTAACACAGATATTTACATGTTTTTATATGATAGTATTTATTCTAAGGCGGATTAACGATTATACATATTAAGCCCGCTGCACACGAGGCTTTTTCCTCTACCTGTTTTTGGGATGGGGCTTTCTGGTTGCAATTTGGAGGCCTTTCGGGATCGAAATGACGTCACTGGTGGCTGTCTTTCTGGCTAGCTTGCTTGATTTAAAAGATAGGACATGTTCCTTTTTTCCGGCTTGGTTCTGGTAAGCCATCTGCTAGCAGCAAGCAGACAAAAAATTATTAAAACAAGCCTCGTGTGCAGCGGCCTTTAGTCGATTCAGACATCCAGTAGGGCTCAGTACTTAGTCCAATTTTTGGGCATGCCATTATTTTTCCAATCTCCAACCGATCTTGAAGAACTGGATTCGGTTTACTTCCCCTTAGCGTAAGCAAATGAAATGAGCCACTCTTTTTGATATCTTTACTCGAAAATCTGTATATAATCTCCAGCTTGTCTATTTTAATTAAGTAAACGCGTAACCGCCCGTAATAGGTCAGTTCGTCGAACGCCCTGTCTAAATGCGAATTTAGAATAAATTCAAATATAAATAAAAAAGGGGATAATATTATATTTGACGATTTTTTTTTACTACTAAAAAATAAAAATAAACTATGGTTAATCCAACTATGAAACTATACTGAAAAAATTCACTTTTATATAATAACTATATGATGGCAGCTCCGAGTCAAATTTCTCGTTTTTATGACTTTCAGGAGCAAATACCCATTTAGTCAGATTTCTCAGATATAATAATGCTTGTTTTATTTTTTTACAGTATATAATTATTTAAATTGAAGGGGAATGAATGGCCCCAAATTGGCCATTTTGTACTTGTCGGCGTTCAGAAATAGGTTAACTAAAAATTATGCTGAAATAGTTTCTAAGATTACCTTTTATATAGAAGAAATATAATCTCTTCGTCTCAAGCCTTAAGCAAACTGGCCGGAATGCAAGTTTGCCAGTCAGGTTGAACTTCTGAGGAGAATCTTGTGACATGTAAATCTACTAAGATCAAAGTTTATAATTTGCCTTTTCCTTCTCATTCTAAATTTATAAATCAATAATGAGATGATTGAGCCTCTATGTGAAGTTGAAATTTTGAAAAATTATAGTAACTTATCCAATTAGTTACAAATATATCCGTACCATAATATTTTTTCTCAAACTTGGACACTTTCGAAAGTTTTTAATCGAAATAAAAAAAATGAACAATTTATATTTAGATTTATTAATAATTGCTAGGACAGCTCTAGTGTACCGAGCCCTGAAAAAGTTTTCACTTTTATATTATTTAATGTGCGTGTGAGCGATTCTTTTGTTAGTAGTTTAAACCCGCTGCATACAAGTTTAAACCTGTTTCAGACTATTATAGATTAATTTCTTAATTTCTATTATTCTAGGAATGGCTTTTTGCACTTGGACCAAAACGATACTCGTTTATACTAGTATAGAGAGCGAATATTCAATTGGACTTCATTAAAATTGAGGCAAAAATATACAAAAGAAATTACTTATTGAGGGTCTAACTAGCAAGCGTGCCGAGTCTTGAAAAAGTTTTTACTTTTTCTTCTATTTCTTCGTATTTTTAATCGCGTCGAGAAACCCACTGAAATTTTTTCACAATTAACTTTGCCTAGGCAACACTTAATTTTTTCCAAATAACTGGAACAAAATGACCGGGTCACCTGAACCATACCTTCAAACCGGGAAAGCACCAAGCCAAACCGAGACGTATGGTAAGCCTATACAAATATCATATAAAACTTTACGCGTCATTTTTAATTTAATTAAATTTAAAAAAAGAGAATGATAATTAAATAAAAAAATATTTTCAAAACACTCACTTGTTAGAATTAAATATTTTTTAATGTGGATAATTCTCATTATCGGCTGAGTAGTTTCTAAGATAACCTCTTAATCAGAGGAATTATACTTTCCAATAAACTATATTCACTCCGCCCCCCCCCCCCCCCCAGCTGATCCTTTTGTCTTTTTTTATTCTCTGTTGAATGAATTCCATACATCGGTTGAGTAGTAAAAATTATCTCCCTGTATTTATAATTTATTTTTTCACTACGATATATGATTTTTTTATTCTATATTATGTATACAGGTCATACACTTTGTACCAGTACCTCATTTTATATTTAAATTCATTTCAATTATTTTTTTTCTTCTTAATTACATAGGTATTTCAAAAATTTTTAACAAAGCTGTTAAAAATCTCTTAACATTAATTAATATGTATAATTAAATATTCTTATCGTTATTAAATGAAAATGTCAAGGGACGACGCATATGCCACAAGTACGTAAAAGTAGTTTAAATGTAAATATTTAAAATAGCCAAATAATATTAATTTATGTATAAAATCTTGAAGCGACATTTTCCGAAATTCACTTTAAACTGGTTTTAAGAAAAATTATTATTAAATTATTCATCAAATCGTTAGTTTATACAGTAGCTTTAGTACGTTGACCCAACCAAATTAGTTCGAACAAATCTAGGTGCACCCGATGACTTCTGACATGTAAAATAAATATATCTACTAAATTCCAAAAGAAGGCTCAATGTATCAATATATTAGAAATATCTTCTTTTAATCCAATTGATACTACATAGTACAGACTCCATGGTTCTCAACATGTGTGTCCCTCAGAGTCGTTAAAAAATATTTAAATATTTTACTACATTTATTTTCAATTAGTTTAAAAATATATCTTAATTTTTTCAATACTTACTAAGTAAAAATGGGAAGCTGGGTTGTCCGAGCTGGCTAAGGCGCTACCCCCGCTTCAGTATCGTTGATGACAATGTTCAAGTGGGAGATCCGGATTCGAGCTTGGCTTTTTTTTTTTATTGTTTGAAGAGAATTTTTACAATCAGTCAATAAAATTTTGACTATAAGTAAAATTTATAAAATTTCTACATTCACGCAACACAATTATATCCCATTCACACAATTGAGAGGTTATTCTTCCAGTGAAGGATCCCTCAATTAAATTTATTAGTCCAGCTGTATGTGGCAGAACGTTCTTCCATGTCCAAAATGTGGTATTTTTTTAGTCTCCTTAGAGTTAAACTGTTGTCCAAAAGAGTGATGGCTGATGAATTCGAATGATCTTCCAATTTTTCGATATGTTTTTTATACTGATCAAGGATGACTTTTCTGACCGATGGAACGATAAGGTCGTTGTGTATGCTAGCATTGGTGACATACCATGGAGCGTTGACGATATTTCTTAGTATTTTGGATTGAGTCCTCTGTATTATACTAATGTTTGACTCGCTGGCAATTCCCCAGATTTGACAAGAATATGTCCAAATTGGTTTAAGAATTGATTTGTATAGCAGTACCTTAGATTTTAATGCCAATTGAGAATTTTTCCCAAGAAGCCAGTACATCTTTTTGTATTTTAAATTTAATTCATTTCTTTTTTTAATTATGTACTCTTTCCAAGTTAATCGTGAATCAAGATGCAATCCCAAATATCTGACCGAGTCGCCACTTGGGATAATTCTCGAATTTAAATATACAGGAGGGCACGAGATTCTTTTGTTTGTAAATGATATATGTGTAGATTTTGATTCATTTACATGAATTCTCCATCTGTGTAGCCAGTCTTGAATGATGTTGAGACTTTCTTGTAGTTTATTTGACGCTGAGACAGGATCAGGATTTGTAATCATCATAGCGGTATCATCTGCATACGTTGCGATGAATATATCTTCTGAAGTTGGTATGTCGGCAGTATATAGAGAATATAGAAATGGCCCGAGAATACTGCCCTGAGGAACTCCTGATCTAATGGGATGATATAGTGAAAATTCATTTTCGATCTTTACCTGGAACCATCTGTCTTCCAAGTAAGATTTTAGTATCCAATAGAAATGGTCAGGGAAGATTTTTTTTATCTTGTAGAGAAGTCCCTGGTGCCAAACCTTATCAAAGGCCTGTTTGATATCAAGAAAAACCCCAGAACATATGCTTTTTTCCTCCATTGCACTTTCTATATTGTTAACTATTCGATGTATCTGTTCAGAGGTTGAGTGTTGAGTGCGAAATCCGTATTGATGATATGGTATTATTTCGTCAAAATCTATACTTGACTTGAGTCTCTTTAATATTAGTTTTTCAAAGAGCTTGGATGTTTGTGGAAGTAAACTAATGGGTCTGTAAGAGGAAACTTCATGTATATTTTTTCCAGGCTTGATTATCATAATTATATGAGCGTGTTTCCATTGAATAGGAAAATATCTAATTCTCAAGATAGCATTAAAAATTGCGGTTAGAAGTACTAATCCTTTTTTTGGAAGTTTTTTTAGTAGTTCGATTGTTATTAAATCATAACCGGGAGACTTTTTTTTATTAGGTTCATTTTTGATGAGTTTTTCGACTTCATTTATTGAAAAGAAAGGTATAGGTGGGGATAATTGAAATGGGGTTTCTAAGAAATTTATTATTTCATTGTTCACTAAATTTGTGCATGTTTGGGGGAACGGATTGAATGTATGTTCCAAATGTTTGGAAAAAGTGTTTGCTTTTTCAATATTTGTTCTTGCCCATGTATTTGTATCTGTTTTTAGTGGGGGTGAGAATTGCTTTGGTCTTTTTAAATATTTGGTTGCTTTCCACAAGGAATATTCATTAATACCTTGTGGGGATAGTTTCGATAGGTAATCCTGTAGGGTATCATTTTTATTTTTTGTAATTAAATTTTTTTTTTTTTTTTTTTTTTTTTTTTTTTTTAATATTTCGAGCTTGGCTAGCATATAAAATTTCGACCGGCTAAAACTCGGCTCCCTCACTAACCCTACTATCCCTTTACTGATGTACCTACTGTCTAAATGGGCTTTGTTCCCGGTGACAATAAATAAAAAGAAAAAAGTAAAAATATTCAAAATACTTACCTACTTTCTTAATAAATTTTCCTTGGATCAAAAAGTACCTTTTTTTTATCTTAATTATTTAAAAAAAAATTATATACTAGTAAGAAAAGGTCATCATAGTAAAATTGAAGAAAAATTTCTCAAGTATGAATTAAAAAAAGGTATTGAAAAAAATTTGGCTTTTTTTGGGTCGCGACATCAACATATTTCTCAAATGTGGGTCGCGGCTTAAAAAGGTTAAGAACCACTGGTCTATTTTAGCGTTTTCTAATTTATGTCTCCCGGCCGTAGGTAAAAATATCGGTTCTCAGAAAATATTAAATTGGATACGTTCAACATATAAGGCTTACATATTATAGTCTCCGTCATGAAAGATTGTCAATAATGTAATCATGTAATTAATATTTCGACAGATTGATGGTGGATGGTAACGACATCAATAGAATAGATTAAAAATAAAATCTATAGTATTATTGAAGAGCGTAGGCTCTTGACTATACAATATCCACATTAACTAGCTTAGTAAAAATGACATCGAGGCCTCAGTAATGCTGATGCTTAAAGAACAAATATTAACTTTTCGATAGAAGCCTTTACTTCTTTTTTTCACTTTTGGTTTTTTAAATAGTAACCTGAAAGCTTAATGTATTCAAAACACGAACCACTTACGCTAAAGTTAATATTTTTAAATGAAATAAACTACTCTACCGGTGTGGAAAGATTCCGAAGTAGTTGTTTTTTATAACCTAGCTAAGTAATCAAAAATTCTGTAAAATGATTTGTTATCCTAACCTTTCGACCTAAATTGGATTTAACATCCATTGAAATACACGTTGAAAAGAAATGAATTGAAAAATTATTTTCAATTTAAAATGAATAAATACCTTAATATTTATTTTGATTTATTTTAATAAATGAAAGTAATTTATCTTCATATTATATTCATTTATGATGAATGAAAAATTGAAATTTCCATGGCATTCGTTTTGTCAATAAAGGACCTTTTGACCGTTTAGCCTAGACAGCGAGGTGGAGAGGGTTAGAGGGTTTTGATATCATTACCAAGTGAAATTTTTCAGCCCATGTAAATGGTTGAAAACTAATTTTGCTCTGTTATAGTCTAAAAGAAAATAAATCTATTTAATCATTCAGCTGGTAAAAATTTATTTTCCAGTCCAGAATACTAAAAACAACAGTTCTCGCGCATATAGCAGTTTATCAATAATCATTTGTAATTTTTAGAATTCAATTTCTTTTACTGGTGGTGATATTATCTATATAATAAAAATGAATTTCTGTTTCTTTGTAAGCGCAGGTCTCTCAAATGCCTGGACCGATTTGGCTATTTTTTTTTAAATGTTCGTAATAGTCCAATTCAGGTTAATACGTAAAAAAAAAAATTGGAAAAGTTGCCCGGAAAATTGGAAAATTCAGGAAAAACTAAAAAAAATTCAGGTTAGCCAACATAGCTTGGCAAACAATAAAAGAACTATACTAGCAAACTAAACATGTGTTGCGGCCCTGTTTGTCAGATTTTTGAGTGCCATTCATTCTTAATAGTTCTAACCACATTATCGTTGAAGATGAATTTAATAATGCAACAAAGATTAAAAAAAACTATCTATTTTTTTAAAGTACATTTAAAAATAAAAATTAAAAAAATAAACGGCAACGGATCTAAGCTTTATCCAAATTCATTTGAAATATTAATATGTTTATTTCTTTATTATTAATTAGATATCACTTGCAATTTGCAGTTCATGGTGACTTTAATTCAAAAATAATGATCGATTCTCATTTAACAGTCGAGGAATAACCATTCTACATTAGATTTTTGACGTTTCGGTTTTTATTGGTAGCCATTGCTGAAGACATGGAGGAATCGACTTAAAATCAAAAATAGCAATCGATTCTTATCTAATACTTGAGGAATAATAATTCTACATTAGATTTTTGACCCTTCGATTATTATTGGTAACCATTGCTGAAGACATGGAGGAATCAACTTAAAATCAAAAATAACGATCGATTCTTATCTAATACTAGAGGATTAGCCTTATTGCATTACATTTTTGATGTTTTGACTATTAATGGCAACCTCTACTGAAAACGTGGATGAATCGACTTAAAATCAAAAAGACTAAATTCTTTTATGATAAACAACTCAATCTTGAGAATAAGAGAATTTTTTATAAATAGATTGTATATATTAGGTTAAAAATAAAATAAAATGAGAGAGATTGTATATACTTTTGTGTCTAGCAAAATGAATAATAATTGTAATTTTCAAGTCTTCTTATCTATAATAATACCTACATATAATATAACTTTTTTTTTATTTTCGCCTTAATGATAACAAGTGGATTTTTAATACATTTTAAATATTTGTTTCATCTTATTTGTTATGAGTGTATATTGCAGTTAAATAGAATCTCAAATTATATCTATTTAAGACTTTATAATAAAATAATTATATTTATTCTCTGTAACTAATAAAACATCAATAAAAGCAGCCACGTGGGGGTCCAGGTGGCGAAGCCCCCTGGCTAGCAAAAGGCCCGCGAAAGGCGGACCTTGAAGCTAGTAATATAATATAAACGGAAGGAAAAATTGAACTTTTTGATACAACTCTCAGCTACGGTCTATGCAAATCTTGGCAATTTTTTATGAGTGAATGGTTTTAGCTAGAGAGCTTGAACTTAGCGATAATTTATTGTAGTAAGCAGATGTGTTAAATTTCAGCTGATTAGATGCAACAATTCAAGAAATTCCCATAAATCAATTTGAGTTTTACTTTTTTCTATTTTTTTCAATTAGAAGTTCTGAAAATAGAAAGCCTTATTATTCTTTCGTTTTGGTATTACAAATATTTCAAATTCAGCTTTAACTTTATATGGCTTTTAATACACGAGCATACCACTTAAGTATTCGACTTAATGCAGTCACACTATGCTAGAGCGTACTGAGCATGTATACTTTTTTGTCAGAGAAATTTCAAAGGATCCATTTCTATTCCTATAACGGTCCAAGTACATTAAGTCGAAATCGCTATTATAAATAAAAATTATTTAACATTTTTCATGCTCTTAACTTCTTTGTGAGGCTTTATTAGTTAGACTAATAATCTGAGGATTTTTTCGAAATAAAACCACCCAACAAAAATAAGTATAAATTTTGTTACAATTTTTCACGATGTTTTGGCTTCTCATTTTGAAGATGTTCCCTAGTGACTTAAAATACTAGACATAAATATACGATACCATGTTATCTCGTATATAGCTCGCATTTTTGGAGAAAGCATTATTTTGTCATCCTGCGCGAAATTCAGAAGAGGAAAACAAAACTAATAAGAAACCTGGCCTTATCTAGCTCACTCAATTTCCTGGCTAATAGCAGAACCCTCTCCACGATTTCCCTATTCTAAAGATACTACCTTGGTATATGTTCTGATCAGTTAAAGTTAATTATCCCCTCTAAAGCCTTATTTTAAGACATATACGATTTTCAAACATTCAACATCTTTTTGTTGTTAATTTGGATAAGAATCGACAAAGACATTAGCCAATTCGTTTATCCCTATGACCTATAGAGCTTAAAACTTGTTCACAGATACCTTTGGCTCTATAATATCTCCATATTTTCATGTTGCACTTTATTTATGTAACTTCTCAGAAGAATATCAATGAACAAATGTAAGACTTAAGTATTTCCAGCCCACTTATTTCTCTGAAAAATATGTTTTCTTAATAATACCCTGAGATAATTATTCACATAAAATAGTTTTCCCTTGAATTTATATTAGAAATGACCGATAAGACGCCTTTAATTTCAGTCATGAAAATTTTCGGTCTGAAATATTTCAAATCATGCAATTGATATTCACTCGCTATCACTAGCATCCCAGTATATTTTTATTAATATTTACTCTATGTAGATAAAATATACTTATATAGTAAAACACTTTTATTTTAGTTAAAATTCAAAGGATTTGTGTTGGAATCCTATAGGATAGGCATTTGGTTCACAGAGCTGTCAATTCAAATGCCTAAATTTAAGGGGCGAGCTAAATCTACTAAATATTAAACGTTGACCTTTTGAAATTCTGGTACACTCTTAAAGTTATATACTTTCAATAGAAAATAAATGAGAGTGTTCTCTGGTTAATACAAATAAATATATACCTTTATTAGTTATGTATCTTTTAAAGCCTGTGTTTTTGAGGTTAAATTAATTGAAGGTTGAAATTTTGTTTAAATCCCCATAATCAATTTATAACTACTCTTTATTGAACATATTCAATAAATAATACAATATAACAACGACGTTTTGATTGGCTTATTTTTAGATCGTTCTCATGTATGAGCATTGAGCACCCACTCCGATTTGGGGTAAACTAAGTTAACTTAAACTTAGCTAAATAGTAACCTACAATCGGAGTAGGTGGTCATACTTGAAAATGATCTAATTATAATAAATTATAGGTAATTTAAACAAAATTTCAATCTACATACAATATATTCTACTTATATACTTTTATTTAATAGAGACGATTATAAGTTTCAAAGGCTTACTAATAAAATTGGAGTAATTTTTGGAGACGGACTGATAAGTGAATTAAGTGGATATCGATGAGGCAGTTCAAAAAAAGAAGTACTACATTATAATTCTGCTGAGAATGATATACAATATAATATTGTTACTGCCACTGAAAGAGGAGTTAGAGGGGAATGCCGCATTGGATTTCCTTCACTCACTTTTCAAAACCCCGAAGAAGGAGGGAATAGCCTCCGAAACGTCGGTTTTATGAATAAAAAGATAGTGTAAATTATCTTCTTCTTTTTTTGGACTGCCTCATCGATATCCAATTTCTAATAAATATTATATTTGTTTTCTGTTATATAGGTGAAAAATCTGAGCTTAATCAGAAGGAAGTTTTAAAAATACCAACATGTTGGTGTTAGAACAGACTTTATACGACTTTCTATCGAGTTATGAGTATCGGAAATTAGACACGCGCAGACTGACGGGCAGAATAATAATTCTTCTAGCATCAAGGGCAATTTGTCCCATTATAAATTGTTTTGAGAATGACTCTATATCTTATATGGCTTGAAATCGATAGCTTATATTATAGGAAACATAGTTTTTACTTTATTTTTTTTTTAAACTCAATATTCGAAACGCGTGGTTTATTTAGGTTATGACTTTAATATAAATTCCAATGAGTCCACTCCTAAGCCTTTCGAAACAACAGCCATCTTCCATTTTTTGCCCTCTTTTTTCTCTTCTTTTCCTATATAATAATAATAGAATGGTGATTTTTATTTCTCTATCGGTATCCCACATGTTGATACGGGGTCAATCCGTTAAAACTAGACTCAGCGGATGGAACTCAGTCAGCCGAGGAAACAAACGGCGTAGACATTCCGCCCCATTGAGCACTTTATCATGGCATTCCTCCTTGGCTTTAGCCGACATTCCTTCATTTAACCCCCACCAGTACCCCCAAAGACCCCCACCATGCTATTTTCCACCTTAAACACCTCTCTAGCAATTTTTCCGTCTATCTCTCTTTCTATCAAATAAACGAAAAATGAAAAAAAGAGTCGAAAACGTCTGTGAACTTTTATATAAAGGAATGTTCATTTACATTATACATTTCTAATAAAATATGGAAAATTCTTGAAATTCTTTTGCACTTTTTTTCTTTATCCTCATTTTAGTTCATCAAGTTTTTCGAATGGAAATCAAATGAGATAAGAATGATAAATTATAAAAAGACTTTTTAAATAACCCCCTTCTTTTTTTGAAGTCGGTTGAAAAATAATGATGATCATTATTATTTTTCTGGGATATTTTGAAGGAAATATTTAAGCTGCGAAGTTTATTAATAATTGCTAGGGCAGCTCTAGTGTACCGAGTCTTGAAAACATTTTCGTTTTTTTTTTCTAGTATTTAATGTGCAGGTGAGTGATTCTTTCATTAGAATCTGATCGATTAAAATAACTACAAAGAGCGCGAATAGAATAATCTGTCTTTCTTGTAAAAGTTAAGGTCAGGATGCCTAATACAAGTTTAATCCTGTTTCTGACTATTAGAGATTAATTTCTTAATTTCTATTATTCTAGGAATGGCATTGTGCATTCGGACCAAAATGATACTCGTTATAGAGCGAAAGAATATTCAATTGGACTTAATTAAAATTTAGACAAAAATTTACAAAATAAATTATTTATTGAGGCTTTAACTAGGAAGCGTGCCGAGTCTTGAAAACGTTTTTACTTTTTCTTCTATTTCTTTGTATTTTTAATCGCGTCGAGAAATCCACTAAAATTTAGTTCACAATTAACTTTGCCTAGGCAACACTTAATTTTTTCCAAATAACTGGAACAAAATGACAAACTGACAGGAACACCTGAACCGAGGGGTGAACCGCGATTAGAATTAGGTGTACACCTTCTTTGGAATTATTTGTAATTACTTTGGAATTCATTAAATAATCTATTGTCTTCTACGTGGAAGTAGGTGTACACGATTTTAGGTCGCGGTTCATCACTCGGCCTGAACCATACCTTCAAACCGCGTCAGTTCCAGGTCACACCGAGACGTATCGTAAGCATATACAAATATCATTTTAAAAAGAAAACTTTACGCCGTCCTACAGTCTCATTTTAAATTGAATTAAATTTAAAAAAGAGAATAATAATTAAATAAAAAATATACTATATTTATTTTCAATCACCCAAAAAATTTGACTGTTTCCAAAATAATCATCCGATTAAAATTTTATACAAATAAAATTTCGATTTCAAACAAAATGAATATAAATTTTAAATTTGTATCTCATTTAGTTTATGAGTTGCAATTCTCTAACACATGTAGAGACCAACTAACATTGTAGCGACACTAATAACGTCTCGATCCACATTTGTATGTAGCACTAACTAAATGCGCGTCATAATTTAAAAATGAAAATTTCTATCGAATATTTATATTTGTATAAGTTTCTTGATTGTATAATAATTTAAAAAATCAATACAATTATTTTTTCACTTATAATTACACGAGAGCTTTTTTTTGCCGAAGTAAACTTGACATTTTAATGAGAATTTTGTTGTCTGGCAATTAAACGAAAAAAACTACCTGTGAAAAAATTACGAGTCGGTAGGACGAGTAATTTTTTCTGGTAGTTTTTTGAGTTAAATTGCCCAAAGGCAACAAAACTCGAATTATAAAATATCAAGTTTACTTCGACCTTGAGTGTAATTCGGTAAGACAATTTAATGAATCAATACGTAAATCACAAAATTAACAAAATTAAGATATAAATTAGTTTATTTAATTTAGAGGAAAAGTACAATTGTTAAAAATACAATTCTTATAAACAACTTGATTTTCAGAACTTCTACGTTTTTTGTTAATAGTTTGCGGCATGCTGGTATTTTGAGCGGTGGTACTAACGGTTTCCTGAATGGTAGTACGAATGGAACCAATGATTTCTCTATGATGTTCTTGGTCTAACTGAAGGTACGGTTTTAATGACGATGGATTGCTATGTCCCGTAATTTTCACGAGTTCCGTTTCCGTTTATAATCTTTAAAGTACTTATCTTGTAACATTTTTGCTGTAGTGTTCCATATCGTCTTCACTGCACTTTCTTTATAATCGTCTCCGTTGGTCTTCTTCATGTTAAATGCCCAGTCACATAAAATAGAAGCTAACTCTTCAGTGGACGTTTCTTCAACGAGTTCATATTTTTTTTCCACGCAAAACAGCGTAAACTGTCTCCATATTGATGTAGTTGAATTCACAGTATTCTGAGGCACATTTTTGTTGATAGCTTTTTCAATTTCTCCAGTTGAAGACTCTCCAAATTTCGACATTTTCATACAATGCAAGTTTGACATAAAATTGTTTACAATGTTGGTTGTCATGTCAGTGTTGCTAGACACCGATGATGCAGGCTTACTAGATCTTAAAGCTAGGTTCAGTTTTGTCGCTGGAAAAGTTAGGGTAAACTTTTTTCGCTGTCATAGTGACAAAAACACCGTTGCTTATGGGACTTTTAGTGTATGAATTAAATTGTCATTAATAAAATGCATTTCGTAATATTTTAATAAAAAAATTATACATTTTATGAACTTATAATGAAAATATATTAAACAAAAGTAAAAAAAAAAAGCTATTATTTATGAGAAATATTTAATATGAAAAATAATAATTGTTATTATGAATATATTGCAATATTTATTATATTAAAAAATAAATATAATTCTTTTAACAAACGTTAAATTATACACCGTTTATTGAAACATGAAACGTTTCGGCAAAAGTTTTCTCTTTGCAAATTATGAATATTAAAGTGGAATTTTATTTAATATATTGAATTTTGAAAAAAAATATACCATCAAACGGAATCGATCTGGGAACTTTTCGCTCTCACATTGACATATTTGACGTTTTATACATCTGTTTTATAGTGATTTGGAAAAGATAACATGGGAGAACATGAATATTTCATATATTCGTTTCAATACACGTATAAGATATTCCGCCATAAGTCTTAAAATACTTGAAATAAAATTATTCTTATTTATCGTTTAGAGAATATGGTTCAAAAATCGTCTAAATTTGTCAACTTTATCACCTTAACACCATCAATTTAAAATAAATTAAATTTAAACATTATACATCCTTATTTGCATTCTTACCTCAGGATAATTTTATTTTTTATTTTTGACCTCAAAACAATCATCCGATTAAAATTTATTTTATTTTTTTTTAGTAAAATCAATAATTAATGTGAATTTATAGTCTGTATCATACTTACTACTAGCTACAGTGGTCGAACAGATTGACAGACAGAAGAACATGGAAGTATTATAGATGATAAGATAGATTAGGGTGAGACGCCGTTTTGTAGAAGATGCCATATCACGTGGTTCACAGGTAAAACAGCTAACCAGAAAGTTGGAATGAAGGCTCGTGCCCAGAGTATACAAATAGTTTTTGTTGATTAATCATAGTTTTAAGTGGTGTTTTTAAATGATTTTGTCATCCTGATTGCTCTAGTTAGTACCCGAAATCATATACAAACATACTTTACTTAGTCATATTAGCCGTAGTTTTGATAGAAGAGAAATAACTCTGTTAGTTTTACTGAGTTTAAAGTGTGGGCTTTCTATTAGTCGCGTAATGACCCCCGTCTGCCACTACTGCGCCGTGCTAGGCGGGCCGGCGTCTTGTGCAATGCTTTGGGGGAAGACGACGAACATTTTTTGGGGGTAAGATGCCGTAGTTTTCGCTTTGGTGTAAGATGTTGGTTTGTATTACTATACATTTGAAATTAATTTTTGAAAACTATTCCGATGGTTTCTTTCCAGAAATGCCGCGGACATACATAAGAAAGTAATCGATGATCATGGAACGAAAATGACCTCCAAAAAGCTTTCAAAAGCGGAAATATTACTTAAAAGGATAAAACAATTAAAATAAAAAATGAAAAGTAATATTATTACATTTTAATAAACTGGAATTGATTTAATAACACTTTGCATTGATTCCTCATAAGGCATCTTACCCCAAAGGTATCGGTCCTCTTACCCCAAGATTGGGGTAAAATGCCGAAATGGAAACGTTTACGAATTTTTTTTTTAAGGTAAAAAATAGTTTTTAAAAATGAAACCAATGTGCTATTTTATAAAATAAAGTTAAAAACTAGGGGTCTTCCCCCAGTCTATTATATAAGAATTCAAATTCCCGATATACTAATAATATATTGGTAATAAATATTATACTGGTAATAGCAGATTTTCTAAAAAAAATCACTAGACGTTGTCTTTTATTAAGAGTAATCTTTTACCACATATCATAAGAGAATTTAATCCAAGTGGAAAACAAAGTAATTATTACATGTCAGAAGGAATGTATTCACATCTCTTGAGAAGTGAATCGGAGTGCCAAAGAAATTCAAGATTCGAAACCCTCAACATGACATGATTATGTGTTTAAATTTAGAATCACTTGACCGAAAAATTTTATCAAGGAAAATTAAAGTTTTGACTGAAATATTTCGTTCAATACATATGGAAGATGGAGTCACCTCAGAGAGTAGCCAATCGGGCTAATTACTATTTTTGGTACTCGGGTTTGATTTTTGAGGGATTAATGATAGCAGAAAACAACCTCTCAAGAACTCTTTAAATAGATGATAAAAAAAATAATCAAAATAGGGGAACTGTTCAGATTCAGGTTCAGATTAAGGTTGATATTTTTCAAAAGTCCCCCTTAATTTGCTTAAGATGCTAAAATTTGAAACCAAAAATCGAAATTATTTCTTTATTGCACTATATTTTAGGCCTTAACTTTGAGGACTGGGTTCAGTAAATCAGAAATCTAACATAGGATCACTGGTCTTATCTCAGTGTATGCTTTTTCAAAAACAATTCAAGGTTAGCATATATCGCATATATGCACAACAATAAGTAAATTATAATTAACTAATTCCAGAATCATACAAATCATTACAAATTAAGCAATCAAGCTCAATGTACAAAACAAAAATAAACAAAACATTACATTTTTCTCTCATACTTTTACACCTTTTCATTTTTACATTCACAATTTGTTACTAGAAATAGAGTAACAGACAGTCAGACTTTTATATTGTATAGTTTTACGTTTGTTCATTACCCTATCTAGAAATTAGATTATAATTATTATTAATTAGTGGTTATAGGGCCTCTTAGCTGCAAAGCCCATTTGCGTCAAAGAGAATAGAAAGAGAGATGGTATAGGCTATATAGATTGAATAGAAACAAAGCAACACTCAACTGGGATGCTGTGTTCCACCAACCTCGTACTCACCAGATCAATGAGTCCCGAGATGGAATTGTGATCAAAAGCAAAAATATTTTCATTTCCAACTGCTTGAACCTCTATTGAATTTGAAAGCTTACAATGACTAATAATAATAATAATAACAATAAATTTTCCAATTTGTGAAAATAGAATCCAATAAAACACAAAGAAAAACAATCTAAAAGACAAACACACTCCTTGTCAATATAGCAGTCAGAGAGGTTGGTTTTATAATATTATGTTGTTTAAAGTAAATAAATAAATATTTGTGTTTTATTTTAGAGAATATAATTTGTTTAAAGAGCAGTCCATATAAAATAAACATGTTTGTCGGGAACTTCGATGTTTTTAAAATTCCTATCATCATCAAAACATAGATTCTTGTATGTTATACACTCATTTAATTAGAAAATATATAAACAAGTTCCTTCCTTATTTCTTTAGTTTATTAAAATTTTGCAGCTTCATTACTTCATATGGGCGATCCATATTCGACTTATTGCATTCGCATTTTCGGCCTGAAGGATCCCGATCATACAGTTGATATTCAATTGTTCTAGCCATTATGCTATCAAATTGAAAGTTTTTTGCCGAGAGTAGCAGAATTTTTATATATTGAAGGAGACAATAAAAGAATGTGTCTTCTGCTGGAATTATAAATTTTATTTATTTATAAAGAGACTATAGTTTCGAGGGCTTTGCCATCTTCATCAGTCTATTACAATGGATTCACTGGAATTAATTTATGAATCCATAAATTTATGAATTCATAAATTAATTCCTGTGAATCCATTGTAATAGACTGATGAAGAGGGCAAAGCCCTCGAAACTATAGTCTCTTTATAAATAAATAAAATTTATAATTCCAGAAGAAGACACACTCTTTTATTGTCTCCTTCATTATGCTATCACTATCATCTTATTGAGTTATTAATATTTACTCTTATGTAAATAAAATATACTTGAACTTTTTTTTCATATTAGTGAATATTCAAAGCATATATGTAAATCCCGGTGAGTAGCCATTTGATACCCAGAGCTGTCAATTCAAATGCCTATATTTAAGGGGCGACCGTTTGGATCAATGTATATGTACATTGTACACACTTCTTAAAATAATTTATTGAAATTTTAAGAAATTATTCTCAAATTTATTTATTACGTTCAGAAAAAAATTAAAAGTAATACAGAACTGGATTTCCTCCCTACCCTTTGTCTTTCCCGAGTCTTACAATATTCAAACATTTGAGATTCTCAAGGGTGCGCAGATCCATTCGACTCCATCCATATATACCTGCTTTATTACCTATGGAAGATATTCCCATCTCATCCTCCAAAATATTCCTTAGTAACTTAGTCCTGCCTCAACCTGTGCCCTGACATCTGAGTAGTTGGATTAGATTAGTTAGATTTTTCCCCTATCTTCTCTAATTCTATTAAGGGCTTGCTTATTTGTACTTGTATCGACCCATTTAATCTCCAACATTCTTCTATAGCACGGCATTTCGAAGGCCTCCAGTCTCTTTCTCTTTGCCTCTTGAATCGAATTTGCATTCATTCAAACCAATGCTCCACACAGCAACATTGATTTCACCGATTTCAATTTTTGCATATTCTCATTTAGAAATGTCTCAAATGTTAAGAAAAATATTTTTTGTGGATAATATTTTACTTTTATCGTTTTGATTAATTCACATACTCACCGTAACCCGAGAACGAAAGGTCATAGAAAGTTATTCAGAAGATGATTAAATTTTTGGCTCACCAGCTTCAGGAAGACTAGATGAAAAAAATACTAGCATACAGAAAAAAAGAATCAATCTTGGATGGATCTTGAACCATTGTTGCAAATAAGTTTAAACTAAGTTTTAATTGACAAGTCACCCCTTTATACCAAGTTTCAGCTTTCCAGTTAACACCTTTTGAAGATATTATTAACCTTCTTTTTCGATCCTATTTATGAGTTCTCTCACTTGGTGCATGGATTAATTAATTTTTTATTTTAAAATAAAATTATTCCATCTTCTTGCATTCCTATAACTAAGAAGGTAAAAGTGAAAACTTTTTTAAGAAGTCCACAATAAATTTTCAATTTTTGCCAGGATTTGAGTAAAAATGCTGAAATTTGACACAGATATATAAAATAGTTTATTAAAAAATAATTTTATAATTTTAGTTTTACTACTACATAGTTACAAAAAATATTAAAGACTCACAAAAAGAAAATATTTTTTTATTTATTTATTTATTATTATTTTCTTCATTTTTAAAAGCGATATTCAAAAAAAAATCTTACACTTCTTTTGATTAAAAAATAAATTACAAACATTTGGATACCAGAATGAAAGTTACTAAGTTATAGTGGGCAGAAAAACAATCATGCTTGAAAATACCTATTATCTGTCACATTTTAGACCTTAAAATTTTAATAAGAGAAATAATTCCTAATTTTTGAGTAAATTCACTACTTCATTTGGCATATAATGATGATGTGGATTGTTTCAAGACACTCATTAGAAAAGAACGTTATATTTATAATTATTATTATTACTTACAAGGTATGATCAAGTATTGTAATCGTGCATGAAAAATGTGGTTTTTTCTTTCTTTTTTTGAAATATCTCAAAAAGGCTGAAACTATTTTGATTAAAAAAATTGAGCGAAACCATGGCATTTCGCTCTACAAAAAAGCTCTTATAAGTGAACATCGAAAGTTTTTTGAGATAATAATTGTTTTGTCAAAATGTCTGTTAGTTAGTCTGGTTGTTAGTCTGTGCGTTACCAAATTTTTGTAGACGAGCTACCTCAAAAGCTAGTGTGAATATCGAAACCAAATTTTACATGTTGTTTTGGTCTATTTAGATTAAGAACTGATTAAATTTTGGTGCATATCGACCCAAAATTAAGGGATGTGGAGAGGGGGTTACAAATTAAAAATCTAGGCCATTTGTGCAAACTCAACCAAATTTTGTACACATAATCAGTGGAACCCCAGAAGTCTAACAATGCAAAAACTAACCACCCAAAATGGTGAAGGGGTCAAAAATTAAAAATCTTGGCCATTTACCAAACTCAACTAAATTTTGTATACATAATCAGTGGGACCCCAGAAGTCTGAATATGCAAAAACTAAACGCCCAAAATGGGGGAGGGGGTATAGTCAAAAAATGAAAATATTGGCTCTTGTACCAAACTCAACCAAATTTTCATATATATAATCAGTGGGCCCCCAGGAGTCTAAAAATAGAAAAATTAACCCCCTCACCCTACATGATTATAAATAATTTTTATTAAATATTAAATATAAGAGAGGGGCCAGGTTGTATGGTAAAGTCAAGTGGATGGCCACATCAGAACACGTCACCTTATTATTATTTTGATTTATTTTTTTATTTTTTGAGATAATAATTGTTTTGTCAAAATGTCTGTTAGTTAGTCTGGTTGTTAGTCTGTGCGTTACCAAATTTTTGTGGACGAGCTACCTCAAAAGCTAGTGTGAATATCGAAACCAAATTTCACATGTTGTTTTGGTCTATTTAGATTAAGAACTGATTAAATTTTGGTGCATATCGACCCAAAATTAAGGGATGTGGAGAGGGGGTTACAAATAAAAAATCTAGGCCATTTGAGCAAACTCAACCAAATTTTGTACACATAATCAGTGGAACCCCAGAAGTCTAACAATGCAAAAACTAACCACCCAAAATGGTGAGGGGGTCAAAAATTAAAAATCTTGGCCAGTTATCAAACTCAACTAAATTTTGTATACATAATCAGTGGGACCCCAGAAGTCTGAAAATGCAAAAACTAAACGCCCAAAATGGGGGAGGGGGGTATAGTCAAAAAATGAAAATATTGGCTCTTGTACCAAACTCAACCAAATTTTCTATATATAATCAGTGGGCCCCCAGGAGTCTAAAAATAGAAAAATTAACCCCCTCCCCTACATGATTATAAATAATTTTATTAAATATTAAATATAAGAGAGGGGCCAGGTTGTATGGTAAAGTCAAGTGGATGGCCACATCAGAACACGTCAGCTTATTATTATTTTGATTTATTTTTTTAATATTACAATATATCCAATGATATATTGTAATAAGAAATTGCAAAGAGAGGCAGATTAGGGAAAGATGGGGAAGGATAAAGTAGTATTTGTTCAATTATAGCTAAATATAAAAATCATTAAAAATAAATAGTATAAATCAATATAATTTTTTTAATAAAGTAAGTCAAAATTAAAAATTAGCAAGCATAATAATAAACAATAAAATAGAAATTTGAATTCGCGCAGGAAACAGGGTGCAGTACGGACGGGGGATGAACCTCTTAGGAATTATTTAGGTGTATTTTCTTTTTGAAATAAAAACAAATAGTGATATGAATAATTTGAAAACCGCTGCTTGAAGGAAACAGGAGAAGTTAAGAGGAGAAAGACTGACGGTGGGGGACAGCTCGAGGAGTCGTTGATGATAACTCACGAGGCGCTCATAAAAGAAACAACAGTCCTTGATAATACCTCACCATATGCACATAAAATAACTGAGAGGAGTCCTAGATGATACCTCACTATCTATGCATACAGGAGATCTCTCACAGACAGTCCTCGATGATACCTCACCATAGATATATCTCACGAGGCGATCTTTGAAAGGAGTCCTTGAGACGAGCTCTCGATAACAGAACGCAACTGAGAGAGTCGTCCGAAAACATACATCTCTCAATATACAAGTTGACAACGCAACTCCTAGGCGGTGATCCAGGAGACACCTCTCTATAAACACGTACAGAACAAATCTCAATAGGACTGTCTTCGATAACACACGTCGATATAGACATTTATCGAGGACGCCTAGCTCATTCCTACAGCCGTCACCACCAAGATTACTATCAAAGGGACAAGACACCGAGAGATTACCATCAACGAGACTGGTTACCAGGAGAGCAATTGCTGAAGTCCAGCAAATCGCAAGACCGGATCCTACAGCCATCACCACCAGAGCGTAACCACCATATTGTATCACTCTCATTAACAAATTTCTATATCTGCTGATATCAAGCGGCGATTAAATAAATTTACATTATCAACAATAAATGATTCTAACGTGATCTCTATTATTATTGAAAATTACTAAATCCCGCTTTTCCATCCAATTTCCTTTTGTTTTTTTATTTTTGTTTCCATTTCCTTAATCCATTTTTTTATTTTTTTAATTTCACAGTAAAAATAGTAAATAAACTAATAGTAAAGTCAGTAGATATAATTTCAGAAAATAAGCACCAAGAGAGTTAACCCTGAGTTTACACCCACCAACCAAATAAATTCAAAAAGAATAATCAAAATAACATAATACCCACTGCAATATATTCAAGAAAACTAAAATTCTAACTGGAGTTTAACTTCTTGAATACTCTGTATTCTAATCCCCTCGGCGGTAATTATAAAGGAACTGCTTTAATCAATTTCGCATTCTCTCCCTCTGTCTCTTTCTCTATCTTTCAGGATCATCTTTGTGAATTAAATTGCTTTGTAGATGTCGATCATAGCCAAATGCTAATTCAATTAGAATAAAGTTTCAATGTCCTTTCATCCTTTTGTTGACCTCAATTAGATTTCTCTCTATTATATACCATTATCTATTTCTCGATAATAGAATATATTCTATAATATATTATTTATTAATCATATTAGAAACTACTAGAGTAGCTTCTCATGTACTGGTTAAGGCATTTGACCCCAAGCACCATTTTTAATAATAAATTCAAGGATCTCATCAAATTATTTACTACTGAGATATAAATACATACAATGCAGCAAACTCTATTTTTAAGTATGACGATTAAAATTGTCCATAGAAATAGAAATTAAATGGCAATTTGAACTCTTTTTATATTGTCCTTCGAATTTTGAATTTCTTCAAAATTCGAAATATTCAATCAATTTATTTTAATTGGTAAGTTTTTATTTTGCCAATTCTCTTACTTAATCTAATGCGAAGCATGGAGAAAGTATTGTAATCGGTCTCGCGGCAAGCGGGACTTCAAAGAGTCCTGAGTTAAAGACTACGACACCCATGGTCTCAATTAAAGTAACAAATTGTAGTATTCAATTAGGTTGAATTTTAGCACGTGACGGATTTCCCAAAAATCACATAGGAAGATCACGAGAGGCCAAAAAGTGCGATTTTTTCATTGTGTCCGTTCGGATGGATGGATGGATGGATGTTATAGTTTTTTTCGTCCACAATTTTTCCACACCGTTGAACCAATTTAAATGAAATTGAAAACCTACCATTACTTTAACAAAATGAAGCGTTGATTAGTTTTTGGTACATATCGGCCCACAAACATTAGTATTTTATTCCAGTACTTTTTTAGTTTTTTCTAAATATCTTGAAAATGACTTAACCAATTTTGATGATATTTAATATCCTAATTAAAAACCTTGGGGACCACAAAAAATGTTTAATAAAGAAGTTTCAAAGTCGATTCATCTATGTCTTCAGCAATGGTTATCAATAATAACCGAAACGTTTAAAATCCAATGTAAAATGTTTATTCTTGAAGTATTTAGATGAGAATCGATCATTATTTTTGAATTTAAGTAAACATGGACTGCAAATAACAAGTAATATCTGATTAATAATAAAGGAATATACATATTAATATTTCAAATGACTTTGGATAAAGTTTAGCAACGATCCATTGCAGTTTATTTAAACTATATGTTCTGGCTATGTGTTTAAATTTAGAATCACTAAACCACGAAATTTTACAAATAAATATTTAATGTTTAGACCGATAGATATGTCAGAGAGGTTAACCTCACACCCTCTCAGGGTCGCCATTTGGCGCGGATTACTAATTCAAACACTCGGGTTCGATTTCCAGAGATAGTAAAAAACAACCCTTCTAACATATAATTAAAAATAATCCATTCCATCTCGGCTCTAATAGATGAAAACTTTATTAATTTTCTTAGATATCTATTTTAGGATTCCATATATAATTAAAACGGAACCCAATTTTTGTCGCTCCGTTTATTTGTCTCTACGTCCGTGGGTTGAAGATCTCTACGAGTGGTGGCTACTGTCACGAAGGATTTCATTCATTTAATTAAATATTTTATTTATATGACTCGAAGGATGGCCAAAAGATCTTCTGGTACTATTATGGAGATCTCCGTTTAGACTTTAGAGCATCTTTCTCGATCTTGAAGAAATCGATTTTTCTGTATTGAGTTGATCCAATGAATTCGAAAAAAATAAAAAAATAAATAAAAAGAGAGAAGATGGCTCCAATGACCTTAGTAGTCACCGGCCTTAAAACTTAATTATAATATCAATTCGATGCCCTTCTCAACTCTTTTTTTATCATTACTGATATTTCTTTAAAAATATCCTTAAGTAAAATTAGGCAATTTTTTATTTTTTTATTTAAAATGGTGTCAGATGACTCTAAAATTACCATTTATCAAAAGTAATTATTATACCTGCCAGATGTTCAGGTATTGGTTAGCTTGAAATTCTATTCTCTCGTTATCAACGGTAAATAAGAACGAATTTGACCTCTGAAGATTTTCGAAATATATAAGGTACTATTTCCTCGGCATGGGAATCCAAATCGCTTTTGGCCGTCTCTTTTATAAAAGAAAAAAAACATTTTAAGCCCAAATATTAAAAAAAAAAAATCGAATATTAGAGAGCCGGGTCTCGTATCGAGGGTTAACCTTCAGACAAGGATACAAATTATCGCAATAACAACTCGGATTCATAAGTGATTTAAAAAATAAATAAATAATAGAAGAATCTAGGTATCAGCTAGGGCAGGACTGTCCAACCCGCGGCCCGCATGTGGCTCAGCACTGCAATGAATGCGGCCCAACATAAAATCATAAACTTCTTTAAATCATTATATGTACTTACTAGAAATTGTACCTGAAACAATTTGCTCTGATGATTTTTTTCTCTAAAATAAGAAATCTTAAAATCAACCGAAAAGTTCTAGAAAAATAAAAGTGATAATTTTAAATTTTGAATCTGGAACTATATTTCAAGATTTCCCGAAAAATAATAACCATTTTTGTCTATTTTAGACTCAATTTTCATTAGATATAATTTTTTTACTTGCTCACTTTCTGATTGAATGTATAGAAATACAATTTAGATACTGATCTGAAGAAAAATTTAATAATGTCTCTTTAATAGAATTTTTAAATATTTACCCAAATATTACAGGCTTCATTATATTATATAATATATGGTATAACTTTTTGTAAGTAGATATGTATTTACAATAAGCGAAGCTATTTTCAAGAATACAATTTCCATTTCCGAAATGTAAAATTCGAAGCTCACCTAGGGGTAAAAAAATAATCAAATTCTTATTTTTAAATAGGTACCGATCTTCATCTCATATTTAAATTTTCTAAAATATTTATTATTTCAGTAATTAAAACTTCTCAATAAAACCTCGTATACTGACGATTTATATTTTTAAAGATATTAATTATTTAGTCATAATTTTTTTTGATGATTGAGTGGTTGGTTAGTGTATATTTTTAACCAATAATAATTGGTCATAACATCTGTAGAACTGTATGTGGTTTTGTAAATTTGTGATGGAATTTATTACAAATAGATGATTATTTGTTATTTTATTTATTAACTATTTATTTAAATTTTTATTCCTATTAAATGTTGATTTTTAATTAATTAGGAAAAGTTAAGTGAAAATCACTTGACGCACACGCTAGTTCTTTAAAACAATCTCCAATCAATTGGGCATGTCTTGCAAACGTTTTTATTTTATATGAAATTATTTTCCTTCCTGATATCTAATCAAGTAACGGTATTCTTTTCCCTTTGCTCTATTTTTTGCTTTGAAATGCATTTATTTCGTTTCGAGTTCAACAGCCAGCGGGCCAAGTGCTTAATATTTGTGTTTTATGAGTGTCGCGTTTTGTCTATTTCAACTGCATTTTTGAAAATTGTTCAAACCTTCATGATAGACAAGGTAATCATTTAAATACAATTTTTAAAATCTTTTGGATAATTTATTGATTCTAAAAATAAAAAATATCTCCTATCTACATAATATATTCTTTGTTATGGTGAATATCATTATTCTAAAGTATTAACTATAATTTTTTATTAACAAATATTAATATCTAGACAAACGGCTTATGTCAGCCAACTTCGGAAAAACGGGTGATGCATTTGCCATGTGTATGTATAGAGTATTTAAACGAACCATTTTAAGCTACTCCCCCCTCCCCCTATAACTCAAAAACTATTAGACCTACACACTTGAAATTTTGCATGTCTAATAAGACCCACTAGAACACCTAGAATCCCAAATTTCATTAATAAATCTATTTGATAGGACAGCGCAAGACGCACCGAATTGTTTAAAGTGGAGTCCATAGCCTCACTCGCACTCGCAACCAGCGCATACAGGACTCTCGTCTCGTATGTAACCCTGAGAGAGCCACGAATGGCATCAATCAAGGTGTAAGTGTATACACAGAGGTATACGTGAAATACAGCGGGCGTGTATTCCACCCTCGCGAGTGTTGAAGCTATCAACAGCTGGCGAGTTAACAACAGCTATCTAGACAAAACCTTATGCCACCACGAGTCCAACCTCAGTCGAATGGAGCTAAGAACTTTCGTCCCTAGTCTCCATTCCCCATGGCACCATTAGTTTTTAACAACCTTTGGTATGGTTGCTCGAGGTTTCTCTTGCACATGACTTTCCATGCTCCACCTCTTCAGATTCGGACTCTCATCCCACAGTCCCAGTACGTGATCGACTGCATGTGCGGTTGGTTAACCTGATGTGACTGCAACATCACATACACCTGACAAACCGCTTGCAAATCGTCCAAGTCGGTTCACACCCGCTGTGAAAACAACATGTAGGATGTGAAGAATCAGAATCTTCAGCCCAGGCACGCGACCGATTGTCCGCTTGGCAAACGGTTTGTCACCTTTTGTGCCAACCCAGGCTTGTCTTTTAAATCTGGAAGTCGACAACCTCTTCTACATGATATATAACCATGCAGCTTATCGGACTTCATGGTATCAACCATGCATGCCACAGTCAAGTGACACAGATTGGCATTCACTACGGCGAGGGGCGCCACACCCTTATTCTTGAGTGACTTGTAAGACATCAATTAAATGACAGCCGCACTTCACTTTCAGATGTGTTCACCGTTTGGTATACATTCAGCGGGGGCTCGCCATGCCCTACCCGAGGGTGAACAGTCCTTGGTCATGTCCGCTGGGCCATTTTAATCAGATGGTTTAGCCAGGTACCATTATCATGATGAATAAATCCACCATGACCTGCGAGCCGGTGCATTACACGTACGTCCCCGGCCCGCACTGATAGCATACACTCAGTGAGAGCTCGCCAGGACCTATCCGACGGCACAACCCGGTCGGTCGTGTTCACCTAGGTCATTTTAAATCAGAGGGCTAGCGATGTCCCTTGTCATGACCAGAGGTCATGGCACGCGAGCGGGTACAATACACGTACGTCCCCCGCCCGCGCTGATTAGCATGCACACAGCGTGGGCTCGCCATGCCCAATCTGCACCACCGTCAGATGTGCCCGCTGGACCATTTTAAATCAGAGGGTTAGTCAACTCCCTTGTCATGTCTTTGTCATGACACACGAGCGGGTACAATACACGTACGTCCCCCGCCCGCACTGATTAGCAAGCATAATGCCAGAGCAACACCAATAAGGCTTGCAGGTTTGTTAATTCCTGGTTACGTGGACACCACAGTGCCGCGATCACGGAAGCCGATAAGCGATGCACAAAGACGACCATGACCAACTTTTGCAACTACCACCCTATACGGGTGGTTCTCGTTCGCATTTGAGCTAATCATCGAGCTCTAGCGTTGCACCATCCGCTATTTGATAAGCATATTTCCAGCAGCGCCTTCAAACTGCTGGTTTCTGATTTCTGTCTTATGAGTTGGATATTTTCATCAAGTTGACAGCTATTATGCTTATCATTTGCATGGCCACCATCAAACCATGCACTTTCATGCTAGGAGTACTTAAGATAAGTATTTATACCGAACGATATTTTTACTTGCTGTTGTGCCAGGTCGACCCGGCCGCACACACCATGCGACCATGCCGCAACCTGCAGGGCCGGTGTATTTGGTTCAAGCCGATGCAGCTGCTGCTGCATCAATTGACAGTATCCCCGTATATATGACATATACATAATATCATCTCGTATATGTGACATAAACATAGTATCTCTGAGACGAGATGATCAGAATCCCAAACATACTATAAGGATACGGAGAGCCTCCACCAAGACTGTCATCCGGCATAAAATAGCATATCCAGCCAGATCTAGCTGGTATGGTCCCTGAATATACTAAAAAGATAGACAATCTCGCTATATATGTCAAGATGGCATAAAATAACATATTTGGACAAGACTCAAATATACTAAAAGGATAGTTCAGAAGTCTATATATGCCGGATGGCTGCCAATCGCGTATCTTCGCCAAGGGTAACACACTCAGTTCTCCGAAAGGTGCGGATATCCAGTTAGACCTCGAGGAGGTGGTGTTACTCCCAGAGGCTGCCCAGTGTAGAGATATAGCTTCGTTGCCTTTAGCTCGTTCTCTAACAGCTAGCCTCGCTAACTAATAAATCTATTATAGTTCTTGAGTTATTCAGCTCTGAAAAGTTTCAATTTTAACACTGACTGACTGACGCACATATCAAAAACCTAAAGTACTTCCGCTGATCTTAGAATGCTGAAATTTGGAATACTGGTAGAGTTTGGGCTACAATTAAAGGAAAAAATCGAAACTTTCCCTTTTTCAAGACCTAAAATAAAGGGTGAAATTTATTATAGGCTTAATTAACATATAGTGAAAATACAATCAAGCTAGAATTCTGAAATTTGGTATACTGGTAAAGTTTGGCACATTAATAAAGGAGAAAATTGAAAAACATAAGCTTTCCCTTCTTAGGGGCCCGAAATGAAGGGGTAAAATTTATGAAAAACCGACCGGGTTTTTAACAGATATTTTATGAGAAATATTTAATTATTAATATAAATGTTAAAATGTAATTATTTAGATAAATTAAAGAATAAAACTTTTCAAAAATAATGATATCTGACCAAAATCATAAATGTGAAAAAGGAGCCAAGTTGGCCGACAAAAGGGTTGAGATTTAAACGGGTACCAAGTTCTATAGCAGTTGCTTAAATCATAGCTATAGGGATGTACAACGTTCTTCAATTGATTGAAATAAAAATTTGTTACTTTCTTTGATATTAAATTTATAACTTGGCAAGTTTTATATCCAACTAAATTGTTTGTAGTATAAAATAGAACTACTAGCAAAGCTAAATTTTAAGATTGTATTAAATTACATCATGTTAAAAGTAAGTTATTGACTAATACAACATGACAAGTTATAAATTTTATTTCAAGGAACGTAACAAATTTTCTTTTAAATCAATCGAAGAACGTTGTACATTCCTATATCTATGATTTAAGCAACTGCTATGGAACTTGGTACCCGTCTAGATCTCAACACTTTTGTCGGCGAACCGAACTTGGCCTCTTTTTCACATTTATGTTTTATTAGTATTAGTATATTTTATCTGCGGCCCCAGAAATTTTTTTCCCTTCAAATGTGGCTCGAGTAAGCCAAAAGATTGGGCACCCCTGACCGAGGGGGAATCTGCGGGCGATAGCTTATTTATTAGGATAATTTCGAAAAGTTGAGAATATTCCCATTTCATATTCCAAAAAGACAACGAGCAAGCGAGTTTAATGCTTGCCCATGGGGCATGAATACAAACTTCTATTTTATAATTTTATTACACAGGGATCTAAATTACGAAATATTAACTAAATTGCTACTTTGTTGAAAATATATTGCAAGCGAGATAGATTCTATAAGAGATATTTTCCAAGAATTTTCATCTTCTAAGAGATAAATAGAATCCACATGCCGAGTGAAATTATCCAGCCGTGAGAATTTGTCATATTATGTGTATATGTGTGAGTTTGCATCTGTTATATTATATAAGTTTATAAAGTTTATAGAAAATGCGTCAAATAAGAAAGCATGTGTTGCGATGAGTTTTCAGGTGGAAATTTCGATTAAATTAAATTAAAAAGATTTTAATAATGTTTGAGTGGCAGCTGAACCAAACGATTATAATTATTACACCTTTGAGAATAGAAAGGCATTGGAATATGTTTTAATGATATTACGGGGAGGATTTATCAATTCAAGTGAAAAAACATGTAAAGATGGAAAGGAAATTGGGGAAAATATATGTGAGTTAAATATGGAAGAGGAAGCAGCTAGGCAATGAATTCGAAATTTAATTCCACAAGTAACTTTTACGCCCAATTTTACAGATCAGTTGACGAACTGAATGTCGACCATGAAATTCCCAGTTGAATAGGGCTTCGCCATCTCTTTTCTCATTTTACTTTCACATAGAATAAGTAAAATATTGGAATGGTATCTGTGGAAATGCACTTTTTGAAGTCCCCTAAATTAAATATAAAACTATATTTAAAAATAGCGACCAAGTATGAGTCGGACTCGCATATTGAGTTTTACATACTTAAAATTATAACTATTTATTACTAATTCTAACGAGAAATCAATGTGGTATCCTCTGCTGGGAGTCAGGGCCGGATTTAGGTATTGCGGGGCCCCTAAACACAAAACTTTTTGCTTCCCCCTTCACAGACAAAAAAAGTTTAATTGTAAAAAATCTAAAAATTACACTTATTAGTATCTCTTTATATACGTAATTTTCTATTTAATATATTAAAGAATAATTAACATATTGGGTACCGATAAGATTGATGGATTGAATATGGAATTGGAATAATTATCGGAAAAGATATTTTTTTTATTTAATTAGTTTTTTCCTCTTATTAAAAACAAGGACTAAAAAGATGAACAAGGACACTCTATGGTGGAGAAGTAATCTCCGGAGTCGAAGCTAAAATACAATGTATACATTAATTAATGTAAAATAATTGGTTTAATAAAATTTATAAAAAAAAAAAATTAACACATTAAAGAGAATTGTTTTTAATCGCGCTTTTAAGCAAGATATATGTAGAAGGCGGGGGTTTCACCCCCTTCGCTCATAGGGGTGAAATAACACACTAATTTCATTCTTTATATATATATTTATTTACAAAAAGGGGTTTATACATATTCGTGTCAAGGGGTCGTCGTCAAACATCATAATACACATCGTTAATTAATACATCGTGTCATCTTAAGCACCACTGGCTTTCAACTATATCAAATCGACAAGCATGTCTTAACCATCACTCGTTTTTCAACCAACTGCCAGCTGTTGACAATTCACCCTTGGCAGCCACACATATACATACACATACACATGCATATAAGTGGGGTGAGGGTGTCGGCAGCTGACAGGCCTTGGACACAAGTTGTCATAATAATATTTATTACATGCTTTTAGCCTGAACATAAAGACCTTCGGGACAATACCCGACCAAGAAGAAAGAATGCCGCCTTCACAAGGGTACAAGGCCCAGGCGGACATCTGTCAAACATATGATCTTAAACAGAATTCAATATAATTTACTTTTAAATTAAATACTTAATTAAACAATTAATTTCTCACATATATATATCGCGAGTCTACTGTTGATTGAGGCTATTGGAGTCTGCTTAATCTTAAGTCTGGACCAAGAGAGAGTGAAAAAGATGTGATCCATTTAGCTATGATCTAGAATCATTTCGCGATTAGCCCCCATGACGCCTTTATACCAAACACTGATATGGATCACCAAATGGATTTGTAAACTGAGATGTTATATATTCAATCCCCCAGTCCAGCGGGGTCGATCTGTTAACACGTGTGTTAGGTGTTTGCTATTAATTAATCATAAGTTTCTGATGTTTGATTCAATCGCGAATCGAATGCAGGTTATTTTTGTCAAATATTAAGTGAAAATAATATCCGAATCTATATATTTCTGTGTTGAAATAATGAATCATATATTCATTATATTATCATTATATACGTATAATAAACATAAATACTTATGTAAAGAAAAAAATTGTTTACAAAATTAAAGTTATATATTATATTTCCGATTTAAATACATTCAATCACATCCAAAACATCAAAATCATTATAGTATTTTTTCTACTTTTGAATGTGGAAAATTGGTCGAATATTTCGTTAAAACAAAGAGATCGTAGTTTATCGTCTTCCATACTCAGATTACTAAAAACGACTAATGTTTCCTGCGACATAGTCGTGTGAATATAGTTAACAACAAGCTGTTAGTTAAGTTGTAAAACATTGGCAAACTAGCATTGGTCAACCACCCTAAAAGTCTCACTTCTAACCATGTTAACCATTTTCGGTAAGAAACCCTAAAATTTTCCACTCAAATATTGTAAATTCTGATTGATCATTTCTAAAAATAGCAAGAAAAAATATGAAATAAGAGCAAATTCTATTAATACTTAATTAGATGAAGAATTTAAAACATTTTGACTTTTCCAAAAACATCCTAGTTCCTAGTCTCTATTTATGTATTAAACGGACGTGGGACGAATAATATGCTGCAGTATATTTAAGTATATATGACAATTGCTCACTCGGGAAATTTTTTTTGAGGCCCTCCAAGAAAGTGAGCTATAGCTTGTGTAGCTTATACCTAAATTCTCACTGCTTGATGTAAATAAACATGCATATATATAACATATATAATTTATTTGTTTGAGTTTATTGTTTCGAAGTTTTGACCTTCATCTTTAATTAGAAATATTTTATCTGTTATTTCTCATGGGTTCATTTACCTGATTGGATATGGAAAAATTCGTTTTGTTGTTATAGCAAACTAGCCACATAGCATAGCATACTTTGATACTTTTTTAAATAATTGTAATTATGAAGTTTTAATAAATAATCAAATTATTATAATAGATATATTTACTAAAGATTTGCTTCAAAATAAATTTATTTACAATTTATTAGTAAAAATTGTGGTTTATATCAATCATACTTACATAATATCTACATATTATGGAGTCACGGAAAATTTATCATTCAAAATGGGCTCATGAATGAAAAAATTTTGTTCTAGCATTTATACTTATTAGAATTAGATTTCTAATTTGTCTTTTCATTTGCCTTTTCTTCTACTTTTTTTGAGAGCTAGTTATCTAACATTCTCTTTTAAAAAGTAAATTGAATATGTAAACGCTCCAAAGTGATTTTTTTTTATATTTTGAAGTCAGAGCATTCGGATGAATGTTGCTTATTTTTAAACTATAGAAAAATTAACTTTTAACAAACTCAAACTAGTTTTACACTCCTAAAACTTATTAAAACTTCCATAATAAAAGTGATTACCAGATAGATATTCATGGCATATTAATATCTTAAATCTGTTTTATGATCATATATAATTAATTCCCTGTCAAGTTATCTCTTAACTTTATTTATTTTTTTTATTTGTGGATTGCATTCAAAATGTAAGGTGATTAATAAAGATTTTAAAATAATAGTTCATTTTGAACTGAAAAGTTTCTAAATACTTCTATACAAGGGGTGAATCACGACCTAATATCGTGTAAACCTACTTCCACATTTCCAAGTAGAAGACAATAGATGAAGGGGCATTATCTAATTAATTCCAAAATAATCCCACATAATTCCAAAGACGTGTACACCTAATTCCATTCGCGGTTCACCTCTCACTTCTATATACGGAGATCAGAATAAAGTAACGGAGCATCTCTTGAAGTGATAATTTCGTCAGCAAGATTGATGTGTTGTGAATACTTTTATAAAAGCTCGAAAACAAAAATGACACAAGAAGAAGAATATAGAGAGGGTGGATTAGGGACACAAATTGAAGCCTCACGCGTAAGCAAAAAGAATTACACCTCGGCGTCAAGAAATGAACAATATCTAGTTGATTATTTAATAAAAAATTCAAAAAGAAAATGGAATAATATATTTTATGCAGATGACCTGGGTGCTCAAAGATTTTTTAAACGACTATTTTTTTAAGATCATCATCCTTCTAAAATAATAAGATAAAGTAATGGTGGGTGAAATTAAAAGAAAAAACTAAAAATGTCTCCCTGGCATTCTAAAAATTAAATTTGTATATATATTTTTTTGTAGGATTACATTTGTATAAGTATGAGAAGTTTTGAAAAAAAAAAATATATTCACTTCAGCATTTAAAATTAGCCATATAAAGAGAATATCAACTAGTCTTGTTTCTTAAAACCTTAATTTATATAAGGAATAAATTAGTGCACTCGATGAAGAAGTTGCCGGGTTTATTTTTTCTACAGTCAAAACGCTATTTACTATATGCATTTATTTATCAAGTAATATTAAAAATAATAAAATAAAAATAACCGCCGGTTAATGATTGTTATACTGAACTGCTTAACTACAGAGTGGGCTGAAAAATTTGCAAACTGCATGCTTAAGCGGATTAGAATCAGTAAATTCTGTAAAAACAATCCAAATTCTTATGACCCTTAGGGCGGCTTCTTCTTTATATTAAGAAAATTATAATTGAATTTAATAAGTATTTTATTTTATGAAATACAAATACAAAAAGTAAGATTAATTAATTATTCATTAGGAAAAATAAAAGCTAATTTTGATATGATATTTTCTCACTGATGAGGCACTCTATTTTTTCTACAGTTGAAACATTGCTTATTATTTCAATTATTTGTATTAAACATAAAATTAATGTATTAAAAATATTTTGTTTTTAGTGGAGAAATGATTTAATATGTTGTATCATTCACGTCCATAATAAATTTGTAACAGGAATAGCAAGGAATTGGAAAAAACTAGAAACACAGAGTTTTTATTAAAAGAACAAAACATTATTAATCTTTTTTAAATACATTATTGGCTCCAAATAATCAACAATCTTGAACTTTTCTTTAACAATTAAAAAATTCTGCGGAAGCCAAAATAAATTGACGAAACATCTGGCCCATTTAATAAAAACTCTGTGTTTTTAATTTTTGCCCAAATAAAATTATTTAATATATTTTGATAAAAACTACATTATGCGCTATTAAATAAATGTATCTATTAATAAGATCACGGGTCAGAACCCCCCCCCCCCTAAGGTCAGGGCTCATGGGATGAGTAGCGGCAACGACAAACCGTTTATTATGGCAAATTAACCGTAATTAAATATATTTCATATGTTCAATCAAGAATTATGTTCTTTTTTAATTTCTTGAAGTACCTATATGTTTTAATAAAAAAAAATACTTACTAAAGATTTTGCTTTGTGGATTGATCCCCCTCCCCCCACATGACAATTTTCTGGCTATGGCACTGAATAAGATAAGAAATATATGAAAAAAAAATGAATTTTAGAGGTATTTTATTAAAAAATATATTTTATAGTGCCTTTACTGTTGTTTTTATCAAAAAGTTTGTAATAACCATGCTGAAACTAGAACAATCCACAAGTCGGATTAGAATAGATTTATAGATTTATTTATTGAAGGATCAGAGAATCAAATCGCGGTTGTAGATACAAACATGTCTCTCAACCCTCATAAGATAACAATAGGCCTTTTTCTTTTACGTTTGTTTTCATGGTTATTTTTCTATTAACTTGTTGGACATCAAGTTTTGTTAACCAACAATCTTTTAGTTCAATTAAATCTGAAATTGACTTCCCTTCTGCATCATTTTTTTCTGATATTGACAACCACTTAATGAGAACCTTTATTCTTTTTCCTAAGTTCATAAATTACAATTAAACAATCTTTGTGTATGATATTCCGTTTTTATTTGATATAATAAATTTACAATTTATAGCTTTTTCCACCCCACCGTTTGACAAGTATAATCGAAATCGCTAATCTAGATTAAAACATCTATCATTTTAATATGACTGCAATAAAAGAGAGAGAGATTGGAAAAAATATCTAACATCCCTCGTTTGAGGTGGTTCCAAATTGAACAATGATTTATTAGATACTAAAATACTGTAAAAAGCACATTTTTTTCTTTTACTTCTTTTGCAGAATTTTATTCGATAAAATGGAGATTTTATGGCTAGTTGGAGACAATGTTATATAATTGTACAATTAGTAGCGAAGCTGTAATTAAAAATTTGTCTATTCACCCGATTAAATATACAACTTGGATAGATAAAGTTACGAACGAAGACAAATTACTTAAAGAGTAAAAAAAAAAAAAAAAGATTAAAAAGTTAAATAAGAAATCGGAGCAAAAAATATAAAACTTTCAAGACTAGACAATCTTTGAAAATTATGGTGATTTGTTTTATCAGTTAATTATTTGAGCTAGTAAGATGAACCTTGACACAAAGGTGCAGCTTATTATAATAATACAAAGTTGTGAGTCAAATTTTAGGATATTACCCACAACCTTTCATTAGCTTCCCAAATAATGATTTGATTTTCTGCATTTTTGACCGAAAACTCTGCAAATTTGAAATTATGTGGAATTGTTTTGGATTTCATTAGACAATGCCCCTTCATCTATTGTCTTCTAGTTGGAAATGAAAGTGGAAGTGGAAGTGGGTGTACACGATATTAAGTGGCGGTTCACCCCTCGTTTCAACATATTTACAAATATAATAAATAAATATATATATCAGTGGCGGTTGATAACTTTTCAATCAAGGGATGCTGTCCAAAAAAGTACCCTTCATTTTTTGAAATTTTACTCGTATTTTAATCTTTTTTTTTGCAAATTTCATCGAATACGGCATCATTTTTGTAATTTTTCAAATTTAATATTAGACTTTTTAAAAATATATTTTGGGACCTTCGCCCCAAACGGATACTGCTTTGTGTGAGTGAGAGTAGGAGTCAAAAATTAAATTTTGTGACTTAAACTCCACAGTCCCTGAGATGGAAATCGACCATCTTCAACAATGAATCAGCCTGTACTATAAGAAAATCTTAAATTTCTCCTAATTCTATTGCTATAAGCAAGCTATGATTTGTCTAAAGAGCACTCTTAGTTATTTCCGATCTTATATATTGAGAGTTCTTAGAAATTGTTTAGTCCAAAATCATCTTTATTTATTCCTTTTTTGTATTATTATTATTATTATAGTTTCTCAGCAATAACAATTTTTATTAGACTAAAACTCGTCTGAGCTTGTCTTTGACATGCTTGAACTGGAAGATATACCAGGCAGGGACATAAAATCTTCTATCCGCGCTCTTTTCTGAAAAATCTTTCATTTTACTTGCCCCTTGAAATTATGCAACAATTTTATTTCATTTTGAGAACCAATATACTTTTCAAAACAAATAAACTGCAACGGATCGTTGCTAAACTTTATCCAAATTCATTTGAAATATTAATATGTTTGTTCCTTTATTATTAATCAGATATCACTTGCAATTTGTAGTTCATATTGACATTAATTCAAAAATAATTCTCATTTAATAGTCGAGGAATAACCATTCTACATTGGATTTTTGACATTTCGGTTATTATTGTAACCATTGCTGAAGACATGGAGGAATCGACTTAAAATCAAAAATAGCCATCGATTCTCATCTAATACTTGAGGAATAATCATTCTATATTGGATTTTTGACGTTTCGGTTTTTATTGGTAACCATTGCTGAAGACATGGAGGAATTGACTTAAAATCAAAAATAACGATCGATTCTTATCTAATACTAGAGGAATAACCTTATTGCATTCCATTTTTGATGTTTTGACTATTAATGGAAACCTCTACTGAAAATGTGGAAGAATCGACTTAAAATCAAAAAGACTAAATTCTTTTATGGCAAACAACTCAAGTACTAGATGAGAATCAATCGCTATTTTTGGTTTAAAATCGATTTCTCTATGTCTTCAGCAAAGGTAACGGATAAGAAAACAACGCAGTTGCTATGATTACTTATAAAAATTCCTCCCAAATTTTTAGCATTTCACAGAGAGAAGCCTATCCATTCTTACTTAAGCAAGGCTAAATGAGCTATATTAAAACTTTCAAATGAATAAATTTTAAAGAATTTAAAAAATTAAAAAAGTACTCTCTTACTCTAGAGTAAAGTACTTTAAAATATAATTTTACTAAAAACTTTATTTAACCTTTTTTGTGGTCCCCAAGGTACTTAATTAGGATATTAAATTTCATGAAAATTGGTTTAGTCATTTTCAAGATATTTAGAAAAAACTAAAAAAGTACTGAAATAAAGTACTAATGTTTGTGGGCCGATATTTACCAAAAACTAATCAGCGCTTCATTTTGTTAAACTAATGGTAGGTTTTCAATTTCATTTCAATCGGTGCAACGGTGTGGAAAAAATCGTGGACCATAAAACGATAACATATCCATCCATCCATCCATCCATCCATACATACATACATCCGCATGCACTAAATGAAAAAATCGCACTTTTTGGCCTCTCGACGAGACCCCATGTAATTTTTGGCAAAACCGTCACGTGCTAAAATTCAACCTAATTGAATACTACAATTTGTGACTTCAATTGAGTCCATGGGTTCCGTAGTCTTTACCTGAGGACCCTTTGAAGCCACGCTTGCCCCGAGAGCGATTACAATACTTTACCCATGCTTTGCATTGGATAAAGTAAAAATGTTTTTTATAGAAATATTTGAAATAGTGGATAATAATTTGAAAATTTAAAGATCCTCCTGAATTTATGAAAATGCGCTAAATGTTTGAAATTTTAGGGATGCGCCGCATCCACAGCACCATGAACCGCACGCCACTGATATATAATAAGTGTAGGTATATTATTATAAAATTTGAAAACCCTTTATTCTTTTGCATATTTCACATTTGAGTCAATTTTTTTTAGTATAGATTGCTATCGTAGTTTAAAAGGTCAAGAAATTTATCTCAAGAACTTGTTAAATTATATTTCACCATTAATATGACTTTCAAATCTCAACTCTTAATTGCTATTTATCAGATGTCCACACTTTATTCACGGCAGAAAAAAATGCGTTCTGTAGCGCGTATTTCATAATTTTTAATGAATTATTGAATATATGGAACATGTTTTTTTTCTTCAAATTGATGAAATATTTCTAATCATTTGTTCTCTTTTGTGATTGCTGCCTGATGATCAAAATTTAATCCTTTCCTTAACAATATATTTTTTTCATAATGATACCTCATTAAAAATATAATTTTTTAGTATTCTTTCCAAAAATCGGGACTTTCTTAAAACGTCGCGGGACGCGAGACAAATTGTTAAAGATAGGGACTGTCCCGCCAAAAGCGGGACGTCTAGTCACTTTAATTTATTATCAAGTAAAATAAATATCGTTTTACCTTATTTTTTAAAAAGTTCAATAATAATAATCGTGTGAAATATTTCTTAGTAACTAAAAAAATTAACAAAGAGAAACAAAGAGGTTGTCCTCTGCTTGATGCAAATAAACCTACACACATACTATATATATATATCACATATATAACAAAAACTTTTCAATTAAAAAATTTAATTTCATTTTTTTAATTTTTATATTTTTTACTATACTTCTATAAAAAAATAAGAATGTAACGATACTTGGCGAGACGAAACGAGACTAGACCTAACGATACGAGACCGAAATGATACTGACTTTTTTGATAATTCACGAGATCGAAAAGATATTTTTAACCGACTTCCAAAAAGGACGAGGTTCTCAATTCGACTTATTTTTTTTGTGTCTATGTTACCTCATATCTCCACCAATTGTGAATTGCCCATTTGATGATTTTTTGCATTGGGATCAGTCTAGCTTCCGATTGGTCCCGTTTTTTTTTCATTGGTTTTGAACTTTTTTTTGATATGTTTGTTCAGACATAACTTCTTTGTTTATGAACCGATTTTAATGATTTTTTTATTATTGGAAAAAGGGTACCTTAGGGGTGGGGCCATATTACTTTGGCCAAGTTCTGAAGATATGATCAATGACAAAATAATGTAAATCTCCAGTTCTTATGACCAAATAATCGAAATTATAATAAATAAAATCTTTTATAAAAAATATCTTATAACATTCATTTAAAACCCGCAAAGGTTTCGAGAGAATTTCTGTATTTATGAATTGAATTTTATTATCATTTTCTGATGAGAGAGAGAGGATCCAATCGATTTGATTGGGGAATAATGGAATTAAATAATTATCGGAAAAGAGGTTTTTTTATCTAATTAGATTTTTCCTCTTATTAAAAACAAGGACTAAAGATAAATAAGGACACTCGATGGTGGAGAAGCAATCTCCGGAATCGAAGCTAAAATACATGGTATACATTAATTAATGTAAAATAATTGGTTTAATAAAATTTATAATTTATCATTTTCTGATCCATTCGCCCGACGGTTTCTCTTACGAGATGCATGCAAGATATTATATTAAGTCACTATTAATAACATAATAACTAAAAAGAGAAAAATAAAATAATTTTTATAAAAAAAAAAAATAAAACCGACTTCAAAAAAATTAAATGTAACAAATAAAATAATAATAGCTTAAAAATCAAATAAAGTACACTAAAAGGTATAAAATAATTATCTTATTTAGTTACAACTAAACGACGAAATATTAACATGAAATTACTTTTTGAAGTCGGTGCCAAACATATACATCTTATGAATCGCACTCGACGGATCTTACTTAATACGTTTGGCGTGTACGCTCACTTATAGGTATAGTTTGTTTGGCACCGACTTCAAAAAGTAATTTCATGTTAATATTTCGTCGTTTAATTGTAACTAAATAAGATAATTATTTTATATCTTTTAGTGTATTTTATTTAATTTTTAAGTTATTATTATTTTATTTGTTCCATTTGATTTTTTTGAAATCGTTTTTTTTTTTTTTTATAAAAATTATTCTCAAATCTCGTCTGGTCTCATCTCGTGCGAAGCCCTAAATACTAGGGACGGCAGAGTAATAATAATTTATAATTTACGCAAAGGATTGAAGTTGGTGATTAAAGATAAGATAGATATTATGTTAAAAGGGTGGATTTATATAAATAATTTATATTCGTATATATAATTTAAATGAATCATATTCAAAGAATGAGAAAAATCGATAATTTAAGAGTTTCTTTTATGCTTTTCCTTAGATGGCAGTGATTGAAAGAAGCTCTTGAGTGATAAAAGAGAGCGAGTTCATTAGTAATAAGGGTGATAAAGCGTGAAAATGTAAACAAACAAAATGTCAAAAGAAAGAATACATTTCAGTCAATTTGATCATCTTTTCTTATCTCTTCATTCTCTCTCTCTCTATACTCGTATATATATTCATATATATATTTGTAAATAAAGAGGAATACGAAATTTAGAATAAAATAAATTCATCTTGATTATACTTCGAGGAAAAAAGTGTTTCTATCCCTGATGAGAAATAAAAAAAAAAATTAAATTAAACAAAGAAATGTCTTGAAAACTTTGTTTTTTCTTTTACTCTTTCATTATATTAAAAGTTTGAAAAACAAAAGAAAAAACAATAATAAATAAACAAATAAATAAAAAAGAAAGTAATACTTTCTTTGAAATAATTGAAATAAACTCAAGAAAAAATTTTAAACCTCAAAACTTTTAAAAAATCTTATATTTTAAAATATGAATTTTGAAAAAAAAAAAAAAAAAAAAAAAAAAATTTTTTTAATTTACGTTTTTCTTTTTTTATTTAAAACTTTTCCAAGTCGTTAGATTGATTGTTGCTTTAAAAATTCTCTAACAAAAAGACAAAAGGGGTCGGGTTGGTCTAGGGGTGGCATGTCGGCCTGCTAACCAAGTGGACCCGGGTTCGAGGCATCCGGCTAAACCCTGGGGTAGAAACAAATTAAAAAAAAAATAATAATAAGTAGTATCGTAAATTGGCTTATGGTTAGAAAAGCCGAAAAGCCAAAAAAAAGAAAAGACAAAAAGCACAAGAGATCAGGTCTAAAAAAATATAACAATAACCAGAGAGCATTGGTACAACATGGTTGGGTGGAATGTCATAATTTTGATTTCGTTATTAATATGTAGGAGTACAACATTTTAATTGATTCAACAAAAGAATAGAGAATTTTTTTATTTCCTCATCAGCACCCCCCCCCCCCCCCCCCAGAATATGCTTATGGTTATGCCCAACGTGATTTTCGCCAATAAAGTATCAGAAAATAATTTGAAATTTAATAAAAATAATTAACCCGAATGTTTGAGTATCTTTTTTTTGAAAATAAGATGGAATTTTAAAAAAATACAACTCACCGTGCAACCAGATATATCAAGATAAGAATTTATCAGATTGGAGTAATTTTTGGAGACGGGCTGATAAGTTAATTAAGTGGATATTGATGAGGCAGTCCAAAAAAGAAGATTATTTATTTAAAAATAAAAATAAAAAGATAGTATAAATTATCTTCTTTTTTGGACTGCCTCATCAATATCCACTTAATAAGAACTTATATTTAAGGTCCAAATCTAAGATTTTAATAGAATAATTTATATTGCATATCAGAGGGCCTCGTCAGAGCAGGAATCAGAGTGTTTTTGCCTCGAGGGTAGAACTAACATGCCCGGCAAGCGTGTTATTACTCGGGTTCGACTCCTTAGCGGACGAGGCCCTCTGTTATGCTATATAAATTTTCTATTAAAATCTTTGGACCTTAAATATAAATTCTTATCTTGAAAAATTTATTGAAACCAATTTTCGATTCCTTTGGTAATACTTTTATTGCTGGAGGTGACTTTAATGCCAAACATACAAACTGGGGCTCAAGAATGACAACACCCAAAGGTAGAGAGTTATATAAACTGATAAACGAAGCAAACCTAACCCATTTGTCCAGCGGAAGTCCAACTTACTGGCCCACAGATTTAAAGAGAATCCCCGATCTTTTGGATTTCTTCATAGCTAAAGGCATCTCCTCAAATTACGTCGAGGTCGAATCAAGTCTCGATCTCTCTTCCGACCACTCACCCGTTATTGCCACTATAAGTACCTCTATAATTTTGAAATCTCCAAAGCCTAGGCTTACCAACAATAACACAAACTGGAAAAATTTCCGAGAACAAATCGAGCAAAACCTAGATTTGAATAAACGAATGAAAAACCCTGATGAACTCGAAGAAGCTACCAGCTACTTTATCAAAACTATTAAGGCAGCAGCTAAGAACTCAACCCCCAACGTAGATAAAAAAGTTCGCGAGTCCCTAAATGTTCCATTTGAATTAATGAAATTAATTAGCCATAAACGTAGAGCAAAAGCCATATGGCAAAGGTCCCATAACCCTTATGATAAAAATATGTACAACAATATTAACAACAAATTGAGATCAGAAATGAAAAAAGTAAAAAACGATTCTTTTAAGAACTTTGTCGAGAATCTTTCAATTAAAGACCATTCGATCTGGAGAGCAACTAAGGGCTTTAAAAGACCTCAAACACCTATTCCACCTATACGGTCAAACGACACGGTTAGCTGGGCGAGAACTGATCGACAGAAGGCTGACTTGTTCGCGGACCATCTCTCTCACGCTTTTCAACCCTTTTCTAATGAGGCAGATGATGAGGTTGAAAATTTCTTGAAATCCCCTTTCCAACTTTCTCTACCTATAAAAGACTTCAAAATCACTGAATTAATTAAAGAAATTAAGCACTTAAAGTCAAAGAAATCTCCAGGACATGATCAAATAAACGCTGTAGCCCTGAAAAATCTTCCCAAAACAGGACTGATATTTTTAACTACTTTGTTCAATTCAATTCTAAGACTGACTTACTGGCCAGAGCAACTTAAATTAGCCCATATCATTCTGATCCTAAAACCAGGCAAGCCACCTACCGAAGTGACTTCATATCGCCCTATCAGCCTTCTCCCGATTATATCAAAAGTTCTAGAAAAACTTCTACTTAACAGGATAAAAGAAAACAATTTAATGGAATGGATTCCCAAACATCAATTTGGCTTCAGGCAACAACACTCTACTACCCAGCAATGTCACCGATTGGTAGAGACAATAAGAAAATCCTTTGAAGAAAAAAGTATTGCCCCGCAGTTTTCCTGGATATAAGTCAAGCTTTCGACAAGGTGTGGCATAAAGGTCTGCTTTTCAAAATTAAAAATAATCTTCCTCACCAGTACTTCCAACTACTGAAATCTTACTTGGAAAATAGATTTTTCCAAATTAAACACAATGATGAACTTTCCGAAATTCATTCCATTGAGTCTGGTGTCCCCCAAGGAAGGACCCTTATTATACCTACTTTATACTTCAGATTTTACAACTACCCCTGTTAGCCAAGTAGCAACCTTTGCAGACGACAGCAATTTTGGCATCCAGTGAAGATCCCTCACAGGCCTGTAATCATCTTCAAGAACATGTAAACTTGGTAGAGAAATGGCTAGGAAAGTGGAGAATAAAAGTAAATGACAGCAAATCCAGTCACATAACATTCACGCTTAAACACCAACCAAGTCCTCCGATTTTCATAAACAATAGAGCTATACCTCAGAGTTTCTGCGTGAAATACCTAGGAATACACCTAGATTCAAAACTTACGTGGAAGGACCACATTGTTAAAAAAAGGAAAGAAATGGACTTAAAAACAAGAAAAATGTACTGGCTCATAGGCAGAAAGTCCTTAACATCATTGGAAAACAAGATCCTGATTTACAAAGCTATTATCATACCAATCTGGACCTACGGAATAGAGATATGGGGTTGTTCCTCTGAATCCAATTTAAATATAATCCAAATATTTCAGTCCAAATTTTTGAGAATAATAACAAACGCCCCTTGGTACGTCTCTAACAGGACACTTCATAACGACTTAAACATTCCCTACATAAAGGATGTCATTCACAAAAGATCTCTGGGTTACCTACAAAAACTGGAGTCCCACCCAAATGATTCGCTGCACTCTCTCAACCAGATACTCGAAGATAGAAGATTGAAAAAAAAGTGGCCTCAAGACCTTCAAGTCTCCTTATAGACTCAGTATAGATGGTATACAGTTATGCCTCATTGGAGGAATTCTTTAAAATTTACCTGTTCCCTTCTTGTTCATCAAATGTAATAAAATTGGCTCATAGAATTTGTAACTGCTTTGTAATTTGATTTGTAAGTTCTAATTGCTGATGAAAAAATAAAAAAA